>JAUFNR010000536.1:0-15000 GCA_031216915.1 Pictodentalium vernedei | reverse complement strand
CCATAGGAAAATATAGAAAATGTATCTCTCATTTATACTCCCGGTCCTTGAGTACGCTAGTCCTGTATGGGGCTGTGCCAGCGCTAATCAGCTAAAGAAAATAGAGGATTTTCACTACGATGCCGCCCGTATTGTTACAGGACTCACCCAATCGGTTTAAAAAAAACGCTTACTTCTGGAAATGGGGTGGCAGGATCTTGATGAAAGACGTTATGTCCAAAAATGAGTTTATTTTATAAGATTATCAAAGGTCAAGCCCCGTGTCAACTAACGACTTTACTGCCATCCACTTTTAACCCTTTACCCAACGTAACGGCCAAAACCGGCCAGCGCTATTCTCAAAAATCGCCAGTTAATTTTTAAAATATTTTCATTTTTTGTCTCAAAAACATAGGATATGACCCCTCGTTGGAACGAGCTCGTTCCAACGAGGGGTCATAACCTATGTTTTTGAGACAAAAAATGAAACAAATTAGTTATTCAAGAATTATTTTTACATGTGTCGTCTGCTTTTCTTGTTAGGTAAAGGGTTAATCAAATTACGTCACAAAACCTGAGAAACGCTTCGAATTTCATATCATTTGCAGTGGGTACGAAACTGATGAAACGCTCTTTTCTACCATCTTGTATTAATATTCGAAACTCTTATGATGAGCAAACCAGAAATGCTCAGACACTTCAAATTTTCAAATCAATGATAAACCCTCAATTTTACAAACCTCCTGAATACTTTAATGTAAGAAAATGGAAAATAAACATAATTCATAGTCAACTGACAAATGGACACAGTGATTTAAATGGGCACAAATACCAAAATCATATTTCTGACTCCCCTAACTGTACGTGTGGTAATTACATCGAGGACTCTGAGCACTACTTTTTGAAGTGTAACCAAAACCCTGTCATTAGAAGTGAACTTTTAAACAGATTGAATAAATACTTAATCTCACATGTTGATGAACTGTTATTTGGTTTACCCTTTCTGTCCGTTTCTGACGAAACAATTTTTAAAGCCGAACATATATTTATCAGAGATTCTGAACGTTTCAAGTGTTTGCTCAAGGAATTTGAGACTGAAAAGAAAGAAACATTATTATTATTATTATTATTGTTATTATTATTATTATTATTATTATTATTATTATTATTATTATTATTATTATTATTATTATAATTATTATTTTTTTTATTATTTCCGACACGGCGTGACCCTGGCTGTCGAAAGTGTTATTATTAATATTATTATAATTGTTATTAATACTATTATTACTATTGATGGTATGTTCGAATGTAAAAGGCAAAAGAGAGTTGTGACCCGGAATTCTGGAGTTGTTACACTGGTTGGGCATGAAGTTGGAATTAAGTACTTGTCGCCTCTCTCTCTCTCTCTCTCCTTTTTCTCGCTCTTTATCACTATCTTCCTATTTCTCACACTTCTTAGATTATTTGCACACATGTATGTAATCTTCAACATTGTTTGTGTATATTTTATATTTATTACTGTTTTTGCCGCAGTAGTTATTATGTATGTTATTTGAAACGGAAATGTGGTATTGCTAAGTGTTAAGCACTTGTCCTCCGATCCGATTTGCTGTGAGAGAATTTGCAAATAAAATATGTTTAAACTAACGGTTGTACTTTTGGGGTGCCTGATCGTTGAAGTGATAGCTTTATTAAATAAACTTAGCGTAATAAAGTTTTCACTTCAAGAATTGTGTAGTCAAAAGCTATAACATTAGGTCACTGGAAACTAAGTGATGAACTTGCAAATTTGAAGCGTCATTTTGACGGCCAAACAATAACGTGATTTTCCATCACAAAAGCCGTCAGAAGTCTCCGTTTAATGACTGATTTCAAACTTTTCTTGAGGGGAGAACCCTCCTCCAACCCCCTATCATCGCTCGTGCCATCTGCAGTCGCGACAGATGCCTCTGGCATTTTCGGCATCTGCATGAGCATTCCGATACTTTCAAAATTTATTTTATTTATTTATTAAGGTTTAACGACACTTTAACAGACAAGGTGATATCGCGTCGGTGACAGTTTTACGGGTGGAGGAAGCCGGAGCACCCGGAGAGAACCACCGAGCAACGACGAGCAGTTGCCAGCTCCCCAACATCGTAACTCCGCACTGCAGCACAGTCAGGGTTAGATTGGGTGAAGACATGTGCACCATCGACGTGCAGTACGCCTTAGTACACGGCGTCATCATGCCTCCATGTGGACAGTTGGGGTTAAGTGCCTTGCCCAAGGACACAACGCGGGAGTCCGAATCGATCGCTCAGACGGTCACCCATCCAAGGAATAACCGGGCTCGACGATGATTTATTTATTTATTGGTGTTTAAGGTCACACACTTATGCACAATGTCTAATCGTGACCTTGACAGTTTTACGGGTGGAAGAAGCCGGAGTACCCGGAGAGAACCACCGAGCAACGGCGAGCAGCTATCAGCTCTCCAACATCGTAACTCCGCACTGCAGCACAGGCAGGGTTAGATTGTTTGAAGACATGCGCACCGTCGACGTTCAGTTCGCCTTAGTACACAGCCTCATCGTGCCCCCATGTAGGCAATCGGGGTTAAGTGCCTTGCCCAAGGACACAAAGCGGGAGCGCGAATCAGTCGCTGAAATGGTCACCCATCCAACTACTAACCGCGCTCGGCGTTGCTTGACTTCGGTGATCTGACGAGAACCGGTTACCGCAAAGCCACCGCGCCCTCGACACTTTCGAAAGGGGGCCCATCACACAATTAACACTGGGGTCAGAATTGTTTCTCCTCGACCCTGTTAGCGTCTCCGAAAGGCTGGCTAATTTTCACTTCATGTTGCAGTTAATGATATGTCAAGAAAACTGTGTACGTGTGCAATAACTACAGAACTGCGGCCCCTGGTTTAGCGCAGAATACCATTCGAGGCTTCGCCTCTCGTGATATTTATGCGCCCAAGCCGACTCGTGTGATAAATATTAACCTCATTCAAACGCATGTGCGGCCTTGTCTATACTTTAGAGTATGTGGTTCTCATAAACTTTAAGCTTTAATTAAACAATATTTAAAAAAAAACAAAAAAACTAAATTATCACCGATGAAAGTCAACAACGTAAATTTCTATTTTGCAGACAGGAATTGGACATGATCGACTGATTCTTGCCCTGGGGCCCGAAACAGCAGCCATATATTGTCATCTAGACTCTTCTAAAAGAGAAGAGGCGTCCTGTAAGAGCGGTGACTCTTTCAGTAAACCAGGGACTCAGCTAATCCTCTGTGACTTAGGAGGTATTTTGTTGTTTTTGTCACACTATGAATATTAACGTGATATTGAGTGGACAATTTTTGAATCTGGGATATATACTTTGGGGAGAGCGGTGGGTGGGGTGGGGGGGGGGGGTGAATTTGAAAAAAGTACCTTACTCAAAGTACTTTTTACTAAATGGTACTTCTGTATTCTATTATGTATGAACTAACCGCTTTCCCAGAAACGAGCAGTATAGTTTATAAAATTTATTACTTTCCAAAGTGTGATTTACTGGGATTTCCGGGTTTGATTATAAACGATAATTTCACAAGTGAATTATGCAATCAACAATTGTGCCATGTATCCGTGCGCGCAAACGAAGACGCTTTGCCGTGGGTGAAATGGGGACTTCATTGTTTTTTTTTACCCTTTACCTAACATGAAAAGCCAACAATAGTGTGAAAACGAGAGTACGAGCCCACCAAATTTTCGGCACAGATCTTGTCGCACCAATAACTTAGTTTTTTCGAACAAATTGCGTTCCTCACGGTCGAATTGTATGGACTTGTTCGATGCGACTCGCCCGCGTTCACCTTGTCACTTACTCCTGGTTTTTACAGTGGTGGCGGAAGACGAGGTGTCGTGGTTCGACGTTTCAATTTCTCTAACGGTTAACGTGGGTCCGACTAAAATTTCGACGGAATTTATTAAGAACTCGAAAGAATTCACCATCTTAAAAATTCACTTTTAGGTGGGCTCGAAATTTGACAACGACCGTCCTCGGGACAACACTCCACCCTTTCGCAGAGATAACACGGACACGTCATTTAGGTGACTTTTTCGGCTTGGATATTACGTATTTAACACGACTGCGACGAAGAGACGATTAACACTGAGATTCCCATTGACAAAAATTCCAAGAAGACACTGCCGTCGCGGATGGAAGACGAGCGATCCAACGCGTAATCCCGCGGTAAAAACAGAATCCGAATCGAGCAGTGAAATTTATTTGGTGGGCTCGAACTCTCCCGCGAGGATGTAGAGAGGTTTTTTGGCAAGAAGAGAGAGATCGGTCGTTCGAGTCTAAAAATTGTGAGGTGGGCCCGAACTCTCTCCCCTATGAAAAAATAAATATACGTCAGCTTAGTCACCTGACCTATCAAATTAAAGGCATCAACGAGTAGATTGCGAAAATAATCATCACGATTGAAAAAAATGTATGTAATATATATTATAATGAGTTGTAAGACGAGTGATGAAAAAAAATGACTGTTTAAAAAATAAAAAATCTACATATATTTTTATAACAACATTTAAAAACAACAAAAAAAAAGAATAGAAAAATATAACTGTTTTTCATTAAAGAAAAAAATAAAATAAAATAAATAAAAAACAATGTTTCTACACATCGGAGATTCGAAGCGAATGGACGAGCAGGTTCGCGAATTAATACGGAGCAAGGAGAACATTCAGGCGCAGGACAGAGCAAGACGATCAGGATATATGGGACTGAGACGAGAGGCGACCAAGTTGTTAAGACCCGTCACCCAGGTTCAGGAACGAGCCAGGAAAGTGATCGTCGAGGAATTGAGACCCATAAAAGAAGGTTCCCTGGGGACGGGTTCGATCCCCGGTAGTTTTGCGCCGAGAACTCCGTCCGGAGACTGATACGAGTAGCGTCGGTAGTTTTACGCCAAGAAGTTTGCCCAGATTTACCCCGGAGAGAATCGAGACCGATGCGAGTAGCGTCGATAACGGCGCTCGAAGCGTCGTTACCATCAGATCTGATGATGGTAGAGAAAAAGGTACGATTTACGGTGACACGGAAGTATGGCTTGATGAAGATGACTATTTGATCGTCGGTCTGAACAGGTACGAATTGACCATCGGATTGGATACTCTGCTCTCTCACAAGAGATCCGGCGATTATACCGAAGAGGATTACAAAAATTACAGAGACATTCTAGTTCAGACTCACGCCATGAAGAGGAACAACGATCCCAGAGAGACGAGCCTGAAGGATAGGAGGGGTTACAAGTGGAAGCATGTGGTGGAACGGATATGGAAGGTGAACGAGGATTTCATGAAATCAACAACTGGAAAGGGAATGACGACTGACACGATATTTCTTCCGCGATCCCCATGCCTTGTTGGAGAGACTGAGATTGTTGATGGCCAGCAGAGAGAGTAGGTGTAAAGTGAGAGTTCACGACCACTTTGTACATGTACGTTTACAAAATACGTATACGATGCGTTTACCAACGTGGGATTCAGTGTTAAATCGCTCGCTTGTTCACAAAAATGTTCAGTGGTCTTGAATCCGCTGTTTTTTTGTGACTACTAGATCGCACTTTTAACGTTCAAATACTCGTGGTGAACGTTGAATGTCACGCGTTTTTAAAAAAAGGGTGAAATTGTACATTTTCACTTTTTTTTTACTTTAAAAAATTTTGTCAACGTTCCCATCGCAGATCAGACCATCGATCCATCGTCGGTGAACGCGAGCAAAATTCTGGGCTGGCATTAAAAAAAACGGTTTGCGGATTCTGGACCAGTGGTCCAGAATCCGCAATTGTTTTGAGGCGGTGGGTTTTTCCCATTTATGACGTAAGTAGGGGAATACCCATAGTGGAATTTTCCAAACTCATCTAATTAACCAATAAGATTGCTTGATTCTCCGCTAATTAACCAATCAGATTGCTTGATTCTCATAAACTTAATCATACAGAGTTATCTCCCCTCGTCGTGGGGTGGGGGGGGGGGGGAATACCCGGATTTTTTTTTCCAAAAAAACTTAACAGACAACTATTGAACGCTTCCATTTCTGATGTGAGTGGGGGGAATACCCGAGGAAATAAAAAAAAGTGATCGATATATATAGGAGAGAAAAAAAAACATAAACATAAAAATAATTATACATTTAATTTTGAAAATAATAAAATAACTCGCATTAGCATACTTAAAGGAACATTAACAATTAAAAACGAAAATGTTTTTACAGGTGTATTCTAGACGCCGAGATCGAATTTTAGGGGAGTATGAACGTGCTAAGAAGGGCATTCAGTCGGCTGACAGAAGCAGACGTCTTGGTGAGATGGAACTCAAACGCGAAGCCACAAAAATATTTAAACCCGTGACGGAGGGTCAAGAGCGAAGCAGGAAGGAGATAGTCGAAAAATTGAGACCCATAAAAGAGAGTTCTTTGAGAATGGGTTCGTTGCCTCTTAGTTTTGGAAATCGGCATTCCGTTCAATCTACACCGGATTACGTTCCCACGGGAATTCAAACAGAGAGCGAGAGCGACACCGATACAACTTCGACTATCACCACTGGTAGCGTCGCATCGTCTGATGATGGCGGTAAGAGAGATCTGTTGTGTGGATTTTATAAGGATTCGGAGGGGAGAATTTTTGTCGGTGACACTGAAGTAGATATTGGCGACGATGAATCGATCGTTGGTTCGAACAGATACGAATTGACTGATGGACTGCGCAGATTGCTCCTTTACGACAAGCCTAGCGATTACACGGAACAGGATTTCGACAATTACGGTGACATTCTGGTTCAGACCCACGCCATGAAGAGAAATAACGATGCCAGAGAGACGAGACCTAAAGCCAACAGAGGTTACAAGTGGACGAAAGTGGTGAAACCCATATGGGATATGAACAAGAAGTTCATCGAATCGGTGACTGGCAAAGGGCTGAAAACCACTTTTCTTCTGAGCGATTTTGACGCTCTGTCTCAGAGATTGAGTTTGTTGATGGCGAGCAGACGGGCTGGTAACACAGGATTAGATAATCAGATAGTTACTATATCTGACGAATTGTTAAGACAGAAGGTTTTGAATAAAAACCATTATAAAAGGCTGATGAACGAATTGAAGGATTGATGTGTATATAATAAGTAGAGAGAAACAAACAAACAAACAAAAATAAAACAGTAAATTTTTACACTAGAATAATAAAAGTATTTAAAAACAACAAAACGATTTACCAGTGAAAAAAACAAAATATATTATAAAAATAAAATATGTTGGTGATAAAGAACAGGGGATACGTCAGAAATTACGTTCAAGGCGGTTCTGGCATCGTCGATTCTATAATGTGAGCGTTCACGAGCGATGCGGGTAGAAAACTCGCATCGACCGCGTTTGAGGTCGGTAAGAAGACGGCTTTGGATGCTGGTAAGAAAGCCGCTTCCGAAGCCAGTGGTAGGATAGCTTCTGTGGCTGGCAAAAGGGCAGCCAACGCGTTGATCGGCAAGTTGATCAGTCCGCCGGCGAAGCGAGCTGCGTTAGAGCGAACGCTGAAAAGTTGGAAAGATTTTAAGGATGCTGTGATACCCATACAAGATTTAGCCAAAATGACGAGTGGATCTGGATTGAAAAGAACTCACAACGGTGTGATATAAATAAATAATAATATTAAAAACTGAGTTTGAAAAACATAAAAAATTTGTGTTTGAAAAGAATCTAAAATAACAAACAAAAAAAAACAAAAAAATGAAACAAAGATGAACATTAAAGATATGTCTTGGAACGACGCCGCGACCAAGAGGTCGAATAACGAGTTCTTTCCCAAAAGCATAAGAGGCTTGATAGTGGGAAAATCGAATTGTGGAAAGACCAATCTGTTGATGAATCTGTTGTCCCGACCCGACTGGTTGGATTACGACAGATTGTTCGTGTTTGGCAAGAGCTTGTTTCAACCCGAATACAGATTGCTTCGAGAGTGCATGGATCGTAGATTGCCCAAGGACGTCATAGCCAGAATCTTTGACAGTAGGGAGGAATTCGACAAGAGTGAAGCTCCACTTTCGACCATTTTGGACGGTGCGGCGATGGAACTGATGAAGAGAAATGCATCTTCGAACGTCGAGTGTCGATTTTATGAGAACGCTAGCGACGTTCCGGATCCTAGAGAATTGAAATTGGAAGATAAGAATCTCATGATTTTCAACGATCTGCTTTTGGAGAGACAGAACCGATGCGAATCGTATTACGTTAGAGGTCGACACAGCAACGTGGACTGTTTCTACCTGTCGCAGAATTATTTTCGATTGCCCAGACAGACGATAAGGGAGAACGCTAATTTTCTATGTCTCTTTCGCCAAGATCTCAAGAATCTCAATCACATCTACGGCGATCACGTCGCAAACGACATGAGCGTGGCGGAATTCAGGAGATTCTGCAAGAAGGTTTGGGATGGAGGACTTTACAATTTCGTCGTGATCGATTTGACAAGCGAATTTAATCGCGGAAAATATCGGTGCGGATTCGACAAGTTTTATGTTTCTGATGATAATAAGATAGAGAGTGAAAATAAAAAAAAATTTTAGAAAATAATAAATCTTCAAATAATTAGTTTTTGAAAAAAAAAAAAATTAAATATAATGTTCGAACATGGAGAATTGTTAGAACGGATAGCCGAGAATACGGCTGCAAAACAATCCATTCAAATCGTGGTGAGTGGCGATTCGACTCGATTCGCTACGAAATTCGAACCTTCCATCGAACTGAATAGAGAGAAAAGATACGAGATGGCGTTGGTGAATCTGGAGACTTATTATTCCTTTCCCAACGTCACCGAAAAGAATAACTCGTTCAAGTATTCTGACGGAGTGAATTGGTTGGAAATTCGAATTCCCAAAGGAAGTTACGACATAGATGATTTGAACAATTACATTCAGACGCGAATGAAGACAGATGGAAAGGGAAGCAACAAGATCAGACTCGCTCCCAATCCTAATACCTTACAGACGATGTTGGATTTGAAAGATAATTTTCGAGTGGATTTCAACACGGACGATTCTATAGGCAAGATGTTAGGATTCGATCGAAAGATGTATCGAGACCAGGCGGCATCTGAAAATACGGTCGACATTCTCGCAGTCAATAGCATTCTAGTGAACGGGGACGTGATTGCTGGAAGCTACGTGGATGGTAGCGCTCAACCGACAATCTATTCCTTCTTTCCAAACGTGTCGCCGGGTTATAAGATCGTGGAGCGACCTCGAAATTTAGTTTATCTACCAGTGATTTTAGACACATTGTATAGACTCAAAACCACGTTGACGGATCAAAATGGTGAACTGTTAGATCTTCACGGAGAGAGGGTGATGATACGATTTCACATAAGAGAAATATAAAAGCAAAAAAAAAAAAAATATTGTGTATATATATAGATAACAAAATTAAAATAAACGCAATATTAATTTTACAAAATTATTTTAATATAAATAATTATTATTAAACAAGAAAACAATTGAAGTAAATATATTTTAGAAAAAGAATTATGACAGAATACGTGATTAAAAACGTGAACATATCTGCAGGACAGAGGAAGAAACTTAAGAGAGCGTTAACAACTCGAGGTGAGGCGTGAGATTCAAATTCACTCACAAAGATCTGATGAGAGGCGGTCAGGATTCGATCGCCTGGACCAGAGGTCAAATCAAAAGGATGGAGAAAGCGATTCGCGATGGAAGAGGGTTGACAGTGAGATTGAGTCCCGCTCAATTGAGATACAATTTGAGAATGAAAGGTGGTTTCCTACCGCTATTGGCAGGAATCGCCGCAAAAGCATTACCCTTCGCCGCAAAGGCACTACCCTTTCTCGGAAAGACTCTCGGCGTGGGAGCTCTCACGCGACTCGCGAGTTTGGCAGTTGAGAAATTAATGGGTGGAGCGGACTCTTTTTGAAGAAGGGAGGAGCCCTGTGTCGCATCCACGTAGACGACAGCGGTAAAGGATTGTATCTAGAACCTGTTAGAGGTGGCAACTCTTTGAGTGGAAACGGTCTCTATCTGAAGAGTGGACAGAACGTTGAGCGACTCGGCAAGGGTTTGTTGCTCGGAGAGAATTCGCCGTTTAAGAATATACCGATTTTGAATATGTTATTATAATATAAAATTATATAATTATCTAAAATATAAATCATAGAAAGTATAAAACAATATATAAAATGGTGGAGAAACAATTAGACGATAATGACGAATATCGCGAGACAGAGTGCGAAAAAAAAAAAAGATGTGGAAAAATGGTTAGACGCTAATGATGGATATCTAAGGAAAGAACTGATGAAAGAGTTAGATAAACAGAGGGATAGACGGTTGAAATTGAAAAGAATGAGATGCTTTCCACCGTCACCACTACCTTCTGAAGAGAATGGTAATGATGCGAGTGTTACCAAGAGATGCACAACATTCGTTCATAATTATGATTCGGATAAACAAATGTGTTCTTATAAAAACGTATCATATTACAAAAAAAAAAGAAAAAAAGAAAAGAAGAAGAATCGACGCTGAAATTTAAGAAAAAAGGAAACGTTATTATAATATATGGTAATAGTGAAGAAGGAAAAAAAAAAAATGAGATCTAAAGATGATCTCATTATTTTTTTTTTTCCTTCTTCCTTGCTAAAAAATATCAATCTCTCTATTGTTTATATTTCCAAGTCTGTTATTAGCATGTTGACACTCGCGTTTTCTCCTTTTTCGCAATTGTGTTGAATGTTTATCTTTACTCTTTTGAGTTTTGTTACTTCAGTCAACTCGCTCTCACCACCCAATTTCTTCACGAGTTCGAATGAGATGTTTGGAAATATGTAACATCCATAGAGCAACGACAAATCGTCCTTGTCGAATTCTCTATCTTCGGTGATGATGATGTTCTGCAGATCGCTTTTGTACTCGTAAAACAAATCGAGCGTGGCTTCGTCCAATTTCAAAGGCATGCGATATTTGTCGTATTTGTGCTCTAAGCCCTTCATCTCGACCTCGTTCAATTTGATGGGATTGTGTTGTTGTAATCTATAGATTTTATGATCGAATTTCTTATACGTTTCGACTCGTTTCAATTTCAATTCACATCTTTTAGGTGTTGTTGTCCTCATGATCGATTATTTGTTTTTTTTTTGTTTTTATGAATTCTTGCAAATAATATATATTTTAAATTTTGTATTTAAATAATAATTTGTTAAAAAAGTTTGTTTATTTTTTTTTTCTTTAACTTTATATATATAAAAAAAAAAAGTTGTTTTTTTTAATTTTTAATTTTCTTTAATGTAAAATTTTTTAGTAAAAGTTTTTTTCTCTTTATATATATAAAAAGTTAAATTTTAACATTTCAATCTCTCTATTGTTTATATTTTCAAGTCTGTTATTTCCATGTTGACACTCGTGTTTTCTCCTTTTTCGAAAATGTTTTGAATGTTTATCTTTACTCTTTTGAGTTTTTTTACATCGGTGAACTCGCTCTCACCACCCAATTTGTCCACGAGTTCGTGTGAGATTTTTGGATATATGTAACTTCCATGGAACAACGTCAAATCGTCCTTGTCGAATTCTTTATCTTTAGCAATGACGATTTTCTGCAGATCGCTTTAGTACTCATAAAACAAATCGAGCATGGCTTCATCCAATTTCAAAGTCATCTTATATCTGTCGTATTTATGCTCTAAGTCCTTCATCTCGACCTTGTTCAATTCGATGGGATCGTGTTGTTGTAATCTATAGATTTTATGACCGAATTTCTTATACGTTTGGACTTGTTTCAATTTCAATTCGCATCTTTTAGGTGTTGCTGTCATGATCGATTATTTAGGTTTTTTTTTTGTTTTATGAATTCTTGCAATAATGTATATTTTAAATTTTGTATTTTAATAATTTGTTTAAAAAGTTTTTGTTTTTTTTACTCTTTATATATATATATAAAAAAAAAAGTTTTTAATTTTAATTTCTTTAATGTGAAAATTTTTTTGTAAAAAGTAATGAGATCATCTTTAGATCTCATTACTTTTTTTCCTTCTTCTTCACTAAAAATCAATCTCTCTATTGTTTATATTTCCAAATCCATTATTAGCATGTTGACATTCATCATTTTTCCACTTACGAAAATGTTTTGAATGTTTATCTTTACTCTTTTGAGTTTTTTTACATCGGTGAATGCGCTCTCACCACCCGATTTGTCCATGAGTACGAGTGAGATTATTGGATATATGTAACTTCCATAGAACAACAACAAATCGTCCTTGTCGAATTCTCTGTCTTCGGCGACGATGATATTATTCAGCAGATCGCTTTGGTACTCGTAAAACAAATCGAGCATGGATTCATCCAATTTCAAACACATCTGATATTTGTTGTAGTAGCACTCTAACCCCTCCATCTCAACCTCGTTCAATTCGATGGGATCGTGTTGTTGTAATGTATAGATATTAAAACCGAATTTCTTATATGCTTCGTCTCGTTTCAATTTCAATTCGCATCTTTTAGGTGTTGTTGTCATGATCAATTATTTGTTTTTTTGTTTTATGAATTCTTACAAATAATGTATATTTTAAATTTTGTATTTAAATAATTTGTTAAAAAGTTTTGCTTTTTTACTCTTTTTATATATATAAAAAGTTAAATTTTAACATCCTTTTCTCGTATTAATTCAATTTTTTCACGTTAAGGAACATAAAAAATTCACATTAAAGAAAAAAGGATGTTAAAATTTAACTTTTTATATATATAAAAGAGTAAAAAAAGCAAAAATTTTTAACAAATTATTTAATACAAAATTAAAAAAAAAATATTCTTACAAATGAAGCAAACAGATAAAACAATGGTAAATTTAAATGAGAAAACCGTACCTCAGTTAAACGAGATTTGTAACCTATTACAAATTTCACATTTCAGAAATCATAGAACTAAATCAAAAAAAAATTGAAGTCATACAAGAATATTTGCGAAACGCTAGAAAGGCAAACGAAATGTCAATAGCAACGACGTCAAAAAATGCATCGGTTGTGAAAATGAGAAGAAGAAGAAAAAGATAGTAAAAGGAATCGAAATGCCGACGTCGAAAAAAACCCAAAAACGTTTCGATTGTGAAAAATAAGAAGATGACTAAACGAAAAGCCGTTGAAGAACATCAAGTTTCCAAAGAAAAGAAAAGAAAAACGAAAACGAAAACGAGTGATGCACTTCATATTCTAGACAAACGAGATATATTGAGCGAAATTCAATGAGCAATCGACGAAGGGAAAGGAGAAGAATATGTAGCACGACTCGTTATGGAACTACTCCAATCAAAGCCCTAGAACGGGAGAGTGCGATCAAAGGCGTTTTTAAAACTTTTGATGTGGTTCCCTCGTTCAAGAAAATTGATCCGAAATTGTTCATGGAACGGGTGAAGAAAAAAGTATTGGATTTGTTTCGCAAATACATGAACGTGGGACTAAAAATTAAGATGATACTCCATTGCATGATGAATAAAATCGACGTAAAGTCCAGTGAGAGCATCGTGAAAAATGCATATTTCAGATCTAACGTCGAACCCGTATTTTGAGGTTCAGATTTATCGGACGTTTTCGAAAAGATGAAAGACAAGATGTTGACGTCTCTCGCAAATTATCAACATGAAGGTAGTAATTGGACGTTCGATGAGGTGTTGAAACTCGAAATTCACATAACTGAAAACGATTCGTTGAAAGGATCTTCCTACTTGGAATGACCGTATTTCTTGGCTAAGAAACACGCCATGGTCAACGTGAGAAATAAAGATGATCAGTGTTTTAAATGGGCAGTCACCTCCGCTTTATACCCTGTCGAAATACACTCCGATAGAGTTTCTCGTTACAAGAAAACTTCTAAAAATCTTGATTGGACCGGAGTGACTTTTCCAACAGAGTTAAAACACATCAAACGTTTCGAGGCTCAAAATCCCACCGTAGCGGTGAACGTCTTGGGATACGACGACGAAAAACAAAAGACCTATCCTCTCAGACAGACTCTGTATCTCGGAAGAGAAAAGACGATTGTTTTATTATTGATTTCGAATGGTGACAATCATCATTATTATTGGGTTAAACATCCGAGCCGATTAATGTCGAAACAAAATAATAAACATAACGGAAAGTTATCTTTATGTTGCAATTGCATGAACGTGTTTCACAGCAAAGACTCGTTGGCGAAACAACAGGAATATTGTAATGAAAATCAAGGTGTCGCCGTCGAAATGCCCAAACCTAACACCATCGTGAAGTTTGAAAATCACAATAGAAGGTTAAAAGTACCATTCGTCGTGTACGCCGATTTCGAATGTTTCACTGCGAAAATGAGTTCCTGTCAACCCAATGCTCTTCAAAGTTACGTCGAAAGATATCAAAAACACATACCTTCGGGCTATTGCATTTACGTGAAATGCGCTTTCGACTCACAACATGACATGGGTCCCTTCACCTACACGAAACAGTATGAAGACGATGACATGGCTCAAAGGTTCGTGGAAGAGTTAGAATCGAAAATTCAAATGTTATATGACAAATTTAAAACTCCGGCAAAAATGATCATCATGCGAGAGCAGCAGGACGAAAATAACAGAGCCACCAAATGTCACATATGCAGACAATCGTTCGGCGAGAATTCAGAGGAAAATAAGAAGGTCAGAACCACGATCATTACACAGGTCTGTATCGCGGTCCAGCTCACAGCAAGTGTAATTTAAAATATCGAGACGCCGTTTTCTATCCAGTGATATTTCACAAGAAAGATACATTTCCTTCACGAAATGGAAGCTCATGGAGAAGAAAAGAGTAATCAACGGAGAGACGTTGAAAGAAAAAACGAAATTCATTCGTAGAAGCATACGTTTCATCGACAGTTTTAAATTCATGTCGACCACTCTGGAAAAATTAGTTGATAACATGAGCAAGGATAAATTTAAAATCACGAGCGAACATTTCGGAGAACGAGTAGACGTCATGTTGAGGAAAGT
>JAUFNR010000437.1:0-30000 GCA_031216915.1 Pictodentalium vernedei | reverse complement strand
TGCTTGGGCGGTGCAAAACCTCTCTGAAATGGGCCACATGGCTTATTAACGCTCACCCCTGGTCTTGAGTTGATACTCATGTTGTGGTCATCATTAGCCATTGTGCGAACATGTGACCTTAAACACCAAAAAAAAAAAAAAAAAAAAATAGCTGGACCCCACCCCACCCCCACCTGGGGGGGGGGGGGGGGGGGCATACGCCTACATCGAGGAAATGTTGGGTGCCACTCCTAGACTGCGGGGCATTTCCAAAGTCAAATAACCTGAGAGAACGAAATAAGCAACACTACTGAGGTGTATAAATGGGTGTAGACTTTATTTAAATTTTTCCTTTGAACTAACCATAACATCAGCTACACATTTTCTGCACACGCAGATACCGCTGCAGAGATGCCTAACTTCTAAGTACTTCCTTTTTCTTATCATAAACAGCATAAAACATACGACTACAGTCTAAAAGTTCACCGACCATCACTGTATAAAGCAGGTGACAAGAACTTGATCCATTTCAATATTCCGCAATCATTTTTAGACGGTATTTTTAGACATCAGAAACCTTACGATTGTTGTTCTACTGGCGTCGAGTCGCGGGCAAAAAAGTCGAATGGAGAGTATTTTTTTTTCAAATAAAGAAGCCGTAGAATGATGATTTAATTATTAATTCATGATAAACATGAAGTTAAATACCTTGTGGATAGCTGTACAAGAAAACTGTGTTGATGAATCTTTGTTCAATGGACAAATTCACAAATGAACTGGGAAGGGGGTATCGGTCAGGGCAAAAAAGCTTTCATTACTCGTCTTTTTTATATAGACTACTGTATGTGTAACACGGGGTCAGGACTGACGTGGTGCATTCATTGTTATCGATGAAAAAGTGGTTGCAGCCACAACTTCCAGTAACTGTGGCCAAGGTAAAAAAGTAAATAAGTTCAGGCCTGAACAAGCTTAATTGCCAAAAAATCAGTAATTTGACCTTGAGGTCAAAGGTCAATGTGATATGTGGGTCATGATGGTACGTGACACATAGTCTCATGGTGATACACCCACATGCCAAATATCATAAGCCATGATGAAAAGATAAATAAGTTCTGGCCTGGGCAAGCTTACTCGTCCCAAAAATTAGTAATTTGACCTGGAAGTCAAAGGTCAAGGACATATGTGGGTCATGATGGTACGTGAAACATCTTCTCATGGTGATACACCCACGTACAAAATATAAGCCTAAGTCAAAAGATAAAAAAAAGTTCATGGTTGTATGAAAAGAACAACAAGAACAACGAGAAGGAGAAGAATTCAGGGTAAAACAAAATGTCTCCCTTCAGTGAAGGGGAGACATAATTATGAAATGCAATTCATGGAAATGATCAGCATTTTTTTTATACCAGTCGTACTCTCATATTTAGGCAGGGAGACATGCAGGCAAGTAAATGCCACTTGAAACTATCCAATGTTCAGAATGAGTGAAAATACCACGGACAGGGCCCTATATATAATTGGAGCACCACCCATCATGACACAGGAACCTATTTAAAAACATATATAACAAATCAAAAATCGATGAGTTCGGAACAGAAAATGAAAGTAGTAATACCGTAATGTTCTGCACATTTTATCAAGAGTACATTAGGCGTAATTTTTCAGCATACTGGTGAGGGAATCAAGTGATTGGCATAGTATTGCATTAAATCTTGGACTAAATTGTCTTCAGGCATGCGGAGTCATCTTTTGTGGACTGTGTCTTAGTCAGTTGCCACCAGGTTTTCTCACTTGGGTGGGACAGTCTGAGTAAGACAGCTTCTTTTCTTTCCGAAGCCCCACCTGGATTTTTTTTTTATTGGGTGGGGCCACGAACAAAAAACGAAAAAAGAAAAAAAAAAAAAAATAATAATAATAATAATCTCTTTTGTTTCTCAGTGTAATATCTTTATATGATGTTCTTATATACATTTAATATGTTCTTGTTATAAAATACTATTCATTGATATACTTATATATATCATTATATACTTATAAATACATACTTATATATATCTTTATACACTTATGTATGTATATACTTAAATGAATGCATACTTAAATATGAACAAATAATAAATACTTGAAATATCTTTAATAGTTCTTTATTTTGTTTCCATATGCATGTATCTATTTCACTTCAAAATCTATCAATGTTACGGGAAAGAGAAACAACGTACTCAAGGATTTGTGAGCACAGACATTTTATTCAAGATACTTCCAGTTCATTGACAGTTCTACAAAAAATATACATATACTTCACATTTACACTAATAATGACAATATCTTTTGTCAGTTTAAAAGACTGTTACTTACATTGGAGTTCACAGGAAACAACGCAGACCTGCTCATGGTTCAGCCATGAGGTGGGGCATGGCTGTTATTCTATTGAGAATGGGAGGGAAGAGGGTTTTTGAAGTGACTGGGCACATCCTTGCTCTATTGTGTTTCCAACTGAGATGTTGACATAAATGTCACAGGGTGGGGGATGGAGGTGCACAGGCAAATAATATATTTCCAGGCATGTGTGGAAAACGATGGCTACAAATGCCAGATGGTCACACAGGTTTTGAATCTTGGTGGGCTGGGGGTCAGGTTGGAAATGATTGGATATATTGTGTGCCTGTGCAAAGACCACACTACCCCAACCTGGCATGCCTGTGAGGGGGGGGGGGGGGGGGGGGGGGCTTGGCTGGGCACAGGCACACAAGGATATCTTTCCAAGAATGTTGGGAAAACAGTGGCTACAAATGCAAAAGGGTCACACAAGTTCTGCATCCCAAGTGGTGGGGCAAAGGTTTGAGGTTGAATAGGACTGGGTCAATTATGTGTCTGTGCCCAGCCTCTAACTGGCATGCCCATTTGGGGGAGGAGTGAGGGTTGGCTGAGCACAGGTACACAATATCCAAGCATTTTGAGAAAACAGTGGCAACAAATGCCAAATGGTCATACAAGTTCTGCATCATGATGGGATGTGGGTGAAGATGGATAGGACTGAAGGCATTGTGTGTCTGTGCCCCCCCCCCCCCTAAATTGGGCATGCCAGTTGGGCACAGGTACACAACATCTTTCCAATCATGTTGAGAAAACAGTGGCTAAAAATGCCAGATGGTCACAAATTCTGCATCTAAGTGGGTTGGGGGTGAGGCTGGATAGGAATGGGCCTGTGCCCAGCCCCCCAACTCCCCCCAATTGGGC
Source organism: Pictodentalium vernedei (assembly GCA_031216915.1). NCBI lineage: Eukaryota > Metazoa > Mollusca > Scaphopoda > Dentaliida > Dentaliidae > Pictodentalium > Pictodentalium vernedei. The sequence goes on along the minus strand of JAUFNR010000437.1, from coordinate 26,784 downwards.
ATGCCAGTTGGGGAGGGAGAGTGAGTGCTTGGCTGGGCACAGCCACACAAGAATATTTTTCCAAGCATGTTGAGAAAACGGTGTCTACAAATGTTCACACAAGTTCTGCATCTCAAATGAGGGAAGGGAGGATTGGGGGGAAGGGGGGGGGAGGTTCACGTTGGATAGGACTGGGGACATTTTCTTAACGGTCATGTGTTCAAGCTGACAAATTTTTGAGGGATTTGCAGGTGAGGAAAGTGGGGGGGGGGGGGGGGGAGGGGGTGGGGTGTGTGGTACAAAACACAACGCTTGCACTTCTGTAGGTAAGTTTGCATATCAGCAACACCGGTTGAGGATAAGAGTTGTAATGCCATAACATTTCTTCATGAAGTTCAGGGAGAAGAACAATGGACAAAGAACAATCCTCATGTGCATGCAGATGCAGGTCAGGGATGCAAGTTCAAGGGGCCAGACACACAAGGCTGTCTTTTCAAGCATGTTGGGATAACAATGCAGGCAAAATCGGTTGCACAAGTTCTGCATCTCGACCAGCTAGGGTGGGGAGGCAGTTGGATCGTACTGGGAGCATATCCTTCGTCTATCTGTTTCAACTTGAACATTCAAAATTTGCCAAGAGATATGCAGGTATGGAAGGTAGAGGCAAAACACAACTTTTACACCTCTGTAGACAAGTCTGGGTGGGTTGGGGAGATCAGCAAAATCGGTTGGGGATAAGACTTATAGCACCATAACTTTTCTTTCATGGAATTGAGAGGAAGTGACCATATATCGTACATCTGTAAGGTGGAGTTTATGTTGGGTGGCACTTTTGGGGTGGGGATGTTTGGGGTCAGAGTTGTCTTTGAACCAACTTGGCACATATTCTATCTACTTTGCTGCAAAGTTGAAACTTTGTTAATACAAGAAGGGCAAGGAACAATACCTATTTATCTGCATGCAAGGCAGGGGATGCCCTGCATTTAAAATTTCCATGGACTGGCATGGAACATTTTAGAATTCCTTGGAAATCCAAGGAAATGGCATGGAATTTATGTGATTGGTAAAAAATTCCTTGCTACCATGGAACTTGTTCCATGGAATTACCATGGACAGCTGATGTTCACCATGGACATACCTTGGACAGAGCCCGGAAATGGCACGGAAAACTGGACTTAGAAAATTTATCAGTTGAAATATTTTTCATTTTTGGACTTAGAATATTTTCAGCATGGAATTTTGAATGGGAGCACGGAAAAAGACTTAGAAAAAATACCCTATGAATATGATTGGACTTACAACTTAAATATATTTCTTGTGTTTATGTGAACATGTTTCTCGCTGAATCTTAAATAAAGAGTTGCTTACGCGCCTTGTATATTTTTCGTGTTTTTTTACATGCGCGACGCAATGTTCAGTAATCGTGCCTCGTGCCGTCGTCGCGGTTTTCAACGTCTATCTTGAAAAACTCGAATCAGGTCTTCACTTCTCAGAATAAAGAGAAAGAGCCAAAGTTAACCTTGTTTTCAAACTTCAGAGTCGCGATATCCTTTTTTCAGAACAGCTGCTCTAATTAGGCCAAGTATTGCATTCGAGCGTGGCATTTACCGCAAGAATAGGTGACAAATTTACTTCTTACGCATCGTATTTTACATGTTCATCTGTTTATCAAATGCCATTTCCTTTGCAGAACTGGAACTTGACACTTGTTCCACATTTGTAATGACAAATATATCTGTTTCTACACGTAAATATGAAAGCTTGAACTCCAAAGACAGCGTCAAAATCACAGCTGAAGTTGGACCGAAATTTAGGGTTACAATGACCTATATGAGCGACTTTACTTCATCAAGTTTTTATGGTCGGTATAATTTTTAGAGTCAGTCGGGTTACCCTGGACAGAGGTAATTGGGGGGGGGGGGGGGGGGGGGGGTATTTTTGGAACAGGCTCAAGGCAAAAATCATTGTTCTCAAACTTGAAACTCTTGAGGTAATTTATGAAAAAAAACATTATGCTCAGGAAACCAGAGTAGGCCTACCCGTATAGACCTACACAGGTGCGTTGCCCTGAAAAGGGAGTTGCTGTGGCACCGACTGGCGACAAATAATCTTCCTATATGCAAATGCAAGGTATTAGCCTATCTTTTTACAATGAAAACCGAAACCGGAACAGACATGCAACTTGAAAACCGCCGATCTCCATATAGAAGTAGCCCTGTGAATGGTCAATGACATATAGCAGGAAGGCATGAGCTGCATGACCGCTCATTTCCACGCCCCCCTCCCCCCCCCCACCTCTCCCCCAAACAGCTTACTGTCGGCTTATGCGACAGGCAGCAATTAATGTAGACTACATGACTGATCACCACTCACCAGTCTATGTACAGATAACAGGCCTATATAGATACGACATTTCGTTTAGAATTTGTTGTATCGATCCTCAATAAGTCCATAGGCCTAAACAGCCACAGTTGAGGCGTAGGCCTAACTTGTCGAGTAAAACTGTATCTAGGATGGGCTCTAAGACTATATATTTAGTCCTCGCCCTCTCAATCAGGCTTCGGTCTTTGTTAGCCAATATGCCGGCGACATCAAGCCCCCCCCCCCCCCCCCCCCCACCTGCCATCACGTCGCGTCAAAGATAGCTACCTAGCCTAGGCCTGTGCATCGTGAATTATTCAGTAAATTCAACAAGAATAAATTGAGTGTACAGTCTACTTACATTCTTTACAATTACAAAATCCACTGCAAGAATTTATAAGTCCTTCAAAGATTACCAAACGCAGAAAGACAGAGTTGGCTTGAGCAACCGTTATTCTAAACTGGGGTTAGGCTATCGTACCATTTTGCACGTGCAGACCTATAGTCTATTAAAGTTGACTTCCTCTCAGCCTACTTATCAATTTCTGTTTAAAATCAGTTTGACGAAGAACAATCCGCACTGAATCGTATTTTCGCATGAAACCATTTCATAAACCACATGCCCAATATATTATTCAGTATAGTGCATGGGCGAACACGTGCAAACTTTCCGCAGATCTATGGGCGCTGCCATTTTGAATAAATTAATAAGCCTAATGGCTGACATCGTCGGGGAATGTCCAGTTCACCGTTGACCCAAAGCATGCACCACAGAGAAGTTAGTCTAGTACAGACCCAAATTTTCCTTCTTTCTGAAACAAGCAGACATTTGGGGTGATCTAAATGTCTTTGCTGAAAGAAATTACCCATGTGAATATATCGAGGTACATAGAGAAGTGCACCAGCGGCGCATGCCCTCTTATTTATGTAACTTAAAACTATTTTTCACAAAAATCATTTGACACGGGTACACGGTGCATGTTACCCACGATAGCACATGGGCACCCACTTCTGGAGTATATGCATGTTATCGCTGATAACATGACATATAGCATACCGTAGTCCATCTCAGGCATAGGCCTATAGCTTAGTCTTCACAAGTCTCATGCCAACTGTTAGTCAAAAATTGTTTTTGTTTTCAGTTTATCCTGCACAACAGAGTGGGAAGGCCCCATACCCCTTCTCGTGTGTGCATCAATTCTCCACTAAGCACGTGGGATGATGCTTCGCATCATGATTGATAAGAGGCGCACCTTAAACCCAGAACCTTGGATGCCAAGTGATCATGATTATAGTTGGGGTTTAACCGTGTTCAGGTGACAACCCCCTAGTCTTCCCAGTTTTCTGCGCGTAAACATGTTTTGGCGAAAATATAATTTCTGTTCTATTTTGAGCAATTTCACCAACAAAAAGCTTCGAACTATTCCCTGGTAAGAGTAAAATGTTTTTGTTTTTTGGGTTTTTTTTTTGGGGGGGGGGGGCGCAGTGCCACCCACACCCTCGTATCTACGCCACTGTCTTCCACCTTGCCCAATGGTATACCATGGTATTACCAGGGTATTTTGGGATTTACCATGGTTTACCATGGTACTTTTTTATAAGGGTAGACAACCAATTTGCCTACAAAATACAGGCTCAAATGGTTGCCTTGTAAATTGCGGATAGAGAAACAAATAATGGGTACATAATGATGTATGAGAGAGAACAGCCCGTGTTTCAGTGTGGATGGCAGCTTTAAATTGGGGCTAGTTGGGCGTTAGAGATGACGAGACCACAACAGCGTTGTCAAATAGGCCTATAGTTGAGTTCTAAAGACGAGGGTTCCACGATGACCTATATTTTTTTTGTCTATAGACCTATGCTCTAAACACCCTGGGGTAGAGGCCAACTTCCTCCTTTGTCAGACTTGAAAAAACGTAGCCCTACCCCCCCCCCCTCCCTCTCTCATAAGCCTACCCGAAGAAACCATAGCCTAATCTCAGCGTTTCCCCTATATGTTCAGAAATCAATCACGCCTACATAGCCTAATCTCAGCGTTTCCTCTATATGTTCATAAGTCAAACACGCCTACATAGCCTATTATAACAAAGGAGTGCCTTGTCAGTAAGAATATTGAGTCTTCAAATTTTACCGCGCTAGACCTAGTAGGCCTATATAGCCTAGCCCCCACGCCCCATGGACTTGTACACCTACATATGCCTTCACACGAGGAGCTTCTTCAATGTTGAATTCTGTAATAGCAAATGCGCATAGCATTTTGCAATCGAAACTGACCAGGTCATTCTTCCCGAAAATCGATTTATCTTTAGGTTTAGCCTACACTTAGCCTAAATGAAAATCCTGCGCCAGGCTAGCCAACTATAGCCTAGATTAGGCTATGCATGACAGCCATCGTTTGATTCGTTTCACAATGAGAATAGGCCTATGTTGTAAACTAGTGTACCACACCTTAATTATTCTATAGGCTTATACCCTACACAATGCCAATATTATAGATCCTTTATATAGAGACAGGCACGAGGAACTGAATATAGGCCATCCACCCTCTTTATTTGAGAGCTTATAACCTCTCGCCCACCTTTGGTGTTCGGACCAGAGAAACTATTCAGGACGATTGGTCAATTGCTCAAGAGTCCAGCCCCCTCCCCCAACACACCTCCGTTGTATTAAACGACCGTAGTTGGCAATAGGATCTCGTGAATCTGGGCCTAGGCCTATAGTGTCGCCTCATATATGTAGGCCCTACTGCACCCATAAAAATGGAAGGCTAGAGGCCAATGGAACCCAAGTCTGACCATCGGGCCAACCACCACCACCACAGACTGAGTAGGTCAAACACATATTGGTCTATTAGTAGGACATAAGTAAAAGTTCATCTGTTGGTAGGCTTACCCCCCCCCCCCCCCCCCCCCCCACACCCCCACCCCTCCCCGCTTCTCCGATGGAAATTTTGTTACCAGCAGATGTATAATTCCAGAGGCTCTGAAAAGCCCTCTGAAAGCATTTCTTTTGTGGTCCTCCAACTTGCCCCCATCCCTTAGTAGGTTACGTTCCAGTAAAACAATAATTTGTAAATCTGAAAATTCTTGTGAACTGAATGCTTCTTGTTGGGGATAAAACACTCCAACATACAAGGATATCGCCCACTTCCCGGGACGTGTGTGTGTGGGGGGGGGGGGGGGGGGGGAGGTGACAATACTAGTACTATTTCATTCAATTCTGCTTTAGCAGATTAATACCATCTTCCACCCTCACCCCACCTCAACAGAAACACAAAGATCGTGACGTGGGTGATTCAGGCTTTGGAGATTGAGAATTTGAGTGACAATTTAACTTTAAAACAGTGCAGTCTGTTGACCCATGCACATCAAACGAAGGCAATTGGGCTACAGATCAGATGCAAAATAGAACTTGGGCATAAGTCAAAGCCCGCTGTGCCCGTAATCTTATAAAATTTGTGGATACTGCCTTTCAATCTTATCAAAGAGGTACTATGATTATGAATGCTTCCGTAGCGGCTGTACATTCACACTTGTAACGACCCATAATCTCAAACACAACAAACAAATCTGGTTTCAAAACGCGCGCGTGCACTCCTGTGACGTTTGATGACGTTAAATTTACCGCATTTCTTTTGACTGTTTGACCTTGAATGGTGATTTCGCGTCGGTTCAAAATATTCATTTTTATGTCTTCCTCGAAGAAAATTTTGGCTCGACATGACGACTGTTAAGTTGTTAACAACCACGTCGGGACGATGACCAACATATTTATATTCTGGTTCTGATGACAAACAACACACCACGCATCGACCTGAAGAACTAAAGTAACGTCTGCAAAGTTGGAGTTTTGAGAAATACCAGCGTCCAGTTGACTTTGGAACTTGGAAGTTCACATATTTGTTCAACGTGGAATAACTACAAATGTCTGGTGAGTATTTTTGGGGGGGGGGGGGGGGGGGGAATTATCGAAGCCCTATATTTCTGTTTTAGTTTGATCAAACACTGAATTTGAATTTAGTGAAATTAGGCTGTCGAACTCTTGCGAACCACTAGCCATCGTCGACATTGTGCGTGTGTCGGTCGTTTCCTGAATTTCAAAAGTGAATGTTTATTTCCTCAACTTAGCTCAAGTGCAGTTTGCAAGTTCACGAAGGTCTGTTGGCTTTCATTACAAGATGTCGCGATCCCCAATTTACGTAAATGTACACATGATACCTATTTTCTTCTACTGTTGCGGGGCCCCAAGCATAGAAATTAGACAGAATGTTTTGATTTTAGAATTTAGTTGCAACTTGCAGGTGAAACGAAAGTCAAAACAATGTATTAAATTGTTATAAATGAAATCAATCACAGTTACACAGCATCTCCACAATTCAAATTACAATATTATACATTTAATTTCAAAATCTGGGAGAGTGCCAAAGCTTACTGTTCTCACAAGTGAAGTGAAGTGTCACTGTCATGCCACAGGAAATCAACAACAGAATCAAGACCTGAAGTAGTCTTTGAAATGGACAACTGATATTGATAATGCCTTAAAATGCAAATGTCAATAAATGACGCTTCAGTTTTCACTGCAACTTGAAAGCAACACCATGTCAATTGCACAAGAAAGCTTTTTTATTAGACAATTACTGAATTAGGTTGAATTAAATTAATTGTTTGACCCTCCCATTTTATCACCAAGTATCATCATGCTGTCGTCCGTCGTGAAGGTGGTGTTTGGGTCTTTTAAAATATGCCCTCACTTTCGAAGAAAATGGGGGTATACTGGATTACATACGTCTGTCCATCCGTGCGTCCGTGTGTGAGTCCACCCGGAATATTCATAACTTAAGTATTATTTTCTATAATATTTGTTGTTCAAAGGTATGCCCACACTTGTTATTTTTTTTCTTCTATTACTTCACTTAGAAATTGTGTCTGTCCGAGCCAAATTTTGCTGTTCAGCCTGTATCTCGGGTATCGAATGTTCTATTGCAATGAAATTTGCCGTGAACACTGCTTATGGTATAAGCTTTAAAAAAGTGATTCAACGATATTTCTCACATTCTTCTTTTTAGAGTTATCCCCCTTTTTTGACGTAGAAATTGCAGGAAATAGACATTATTTGTCTGTTCAGCCTGTATCTCAGGTATGGGTTATCGGATTTCAGTGAAATATGACATGCAGTTTGCCTATGACAAAGGCTTCTGCCTCATTGCATAAAACTTCCAAACACCAAACAATTTACCATACCTTTTGACTTAGAAATTGTTGAAAAGTTTCGAAGAAAATGGGGGGGGGGGGGGGTATACTGAATTGGGGTTATCAGATTTCAGTGAAATATGGCATGCAGTTAGCCTATGACAAAGGCTTCTGCCTCATTGCATAAAACTTCCAAACACCAAACAATTTACCATACCTTTTGACTTAGAAATTGTTGAAAACTTTTGAAGAAAATGGGGGGGGGGGGGGTATACTGGATTGGGGTTATCAGATTTCAGTGAAATATGGCATGCAGTTTGCCTATGACAAAGGCTTCTGCCTCATTGCATAAAACTTCCAAACACCAGACAATTTACCATACCTTTTGACTTAGAAATTGTTGAAAAGTTTCAAAGAAAATGGAGGGGGAGGGGGTATACTGGATTGCGTCCATCTGTCTGTGCATCCGTCCGCCCGTTCATTCGTACGTACGAGAATATTCATAACTTAAGTAAATCATTATGGAATTAAATGAAACTTAGTTTGCTATTAAATTGTGACATTGCCCAAGACTAGAATGAATTTTGGTGTTGACAGATAATTTTTTTATTAGCTCACCTGACTGAAAGTCAGGGTGAGCTTGTCTTATCACTCTTCGTCCATCGTGAAGGTGGTGTTTGAGCCTCTTTCTCCTAAACCACTGGCCACTTTTTAATTAAATTTCATGTAAGTAGTGGTTATATAGGGGCATTTTGATTTTTATCCAAAATAGGTTTCGGCTCATATTGAGCAGAAGTGTGGGGAAAAAATGGCCAAATTTTTTGTAAATCTTCTTCTAATGAACCACCAGTAGCAGAGACTTGATATGTGGTATACAGAGTCCTTTTGAGGTTTAGAATCATGTTCAAGAGAAGTTTGTCGGGCATTGTTTGCCTTCATTATGGGAGGGGCAAAAATTTTGGCCACGCCTAAAATTTCTTTTTTCAGAACCGTCAGGTCGATTTGAACCAAATTTGATATGAGATGACAATGGGTCATAAGTAGTTGATTGATGCAAAAAAAAATTTCTCATTGTCCCGTGGGAACCTCGGGAGCTAAAAATAGGAAAAAACCTTAAACCTGCCATATCTCCAAAACTACACGACACAGAGAATTCTTATTTTGTATAAAGCTTACTTTTATCCAGTAGAATGGAATAGTTAAAAAAATCCCTATCGGTTTGATCTCAAGATACTTTTTTCAGGACTTTGAAAAAGTGCTGAGTCAGCACTTTTTAACACTCTAGGTAATGGGGAAAAAGATTAAAAAATCTTCTTCTCCAGATCCAGCAGGCAGAATCTTTTGATATTTGGTATGCAACATTGTAGGGTGGATCTGATTCAAGTTTGTTCAAATCGGCCCCCTGGGTTCATATTTGGGCTCAGTATAGGAGCCCGATTTCGAACTTAGTGCATTTCAGGCAAATTTCTTCAAAAATCTTCTCCAGATCCAGCAGGCAGAATCTTTTGATATTTGCCATGCAACATTGTGGGGTGGATCTGATTCAAGTTTGTTCAAATTGGCCCCCTGGATTCATATTTCGGCTCACTATAGAAGCCCAAATTCGAACTTAATGCATTTCAGGCAAATTTCTTAAAAAATCTTCTTCTCCAGATCCAGCAGGCAGAATCTTTTGATATTTGGTATGCAACATTGTGGGAGGGATCTGATTCAAGTTCATTCAAATTGGCCCCCTGGGTTTATATTTGGGCCCAGTATAGAAACTCGAATTGGAACTTGGTGCATTTCAGGCAAATTTCTTCAAAAATCTTTTTCTCCAGATCCAGCATGCTGGCAGAATCTTTTGATATTTGGTATGCAACATTGTGGGGTGGATCTGATTCAAGTTTGTTCAAATCGGCCCCCTGGATTCATATTTGGGCTCACAAAAGAAGACCAAATTTGAACTTAATGCATTTCAAGCAAATTTCTTAAAAAATCTTCTCCAGATCCAGCAGGCAGAATCTTTTGATATTTGGTATGCAACATTGTGGGGTGGATCTGATTCAAGTTTGTTCAAATCAAGTTTATTCATATCAAGCTTCTTGTGCGAGTGCAACTTTTAACTTAGTGCAGTATGAGATCTCAGATTTGTTTAAAATTCTTATTCTGCACCACCAGTCAGAAACTTTTGATATTTGGTGTGGGGTTGGGAGCTCAGACTGAAAGTCCCCGAGTTCATATTTGGTTTAAAATGGGGGTCTCATTATGAGAGTCCAAATTTTAACTCACTGCAGTGTGAGAATTATAAAGTTCTTATTCTGAACTAGCAGCCCAGGCCTGTCGATTTGAGGTGAACGGCCATTTGGCTTGCGTGCAAGTTACCTAAAATGAAAAGCACACAAATGAAAAGTGTGGCGCGCTAAATTGTCGTCGAGCCATGCGAAATTTTCACCGAGTTGAATGATCCAGTATGAATGAATGGTGGAATGATGTTATTTGCCAACAGAGCAGCTATACTTAAGGCATATGGAAACACCTATGCTGATGATTGGTTGATGCTCCACATCCTTTTAAAACTTGTTCTTCTTAGGATGTAGCATAGGTACAAAATCAGGAAATGTTAATAATTGTATTATTCATGTCTCTGCTGCAAATAGTGATTGTGGGTGCCATACTCTTCTGCAGCATGTTAGCCAGGCCAAGATTAGGCTAAAATTGCAACTAATTTGTATCTGATTTGCTGCAACACAGCCTCATTATTGTTCCAAAGGATTAATTTTTATTCATCAGTATATTGCCCATAGGAGCAAGAACTTGGCTATGATACAACAGTTCATATATCAGAATAATTGCAACACATATATTTGTAGGTTACCTAATTGGTGACCTCAATCAAGTACAGGGGAATGAACGATGAGTTACAAAAGCTCAGACCAGGTGAATGATAAATGGGTTACACAAAATTTTGAAAACAGCACGCCTGCAGTCAGAATCTTTTGATATTTGGTTGAAAGTGTCCATAGAGGGTTCACATTGAAATTTGTTGGAATTAAAATCAAGTCCCTGTGTTTATTTGGATTTCCTTTAGTGGCCGAAACTTTAACTTTGTGCAATATAAGGAAAATTCTTTTAAATTGAATTTCAGTTCTTGCCAGGCATGGTATGGGATAATTGGGATTCTCAAAAGAAATCTCATGAATCCATAGGTACACTGAGACTTGATAGTACATTTCATCTTTGAAACAAAGATGTTTGTCAGTTTATGATTTGGGTTCTTTAACTTCTTTATAAATTTTGCAAGCTCCCTAAACCTTATTTCTTAATGCACGCATTTTTCATTCATTATTTCTTGCTATAGGCATTTTTCATACATTCATCATGATTAATGTGTTTTTCTTCTGAAGTATTATTCAGCACTCAGACATATTACTTTTCTTTTTTTTCAGAAATGGTCAACAAAAAGTACCCTGCTGTAACAGCAATGATGATAAATATCTAGCTTGGGGAACTGCTGAAGCCAGTGAGACACAATGCAGGTTTAGCACCCTACTTCTTGAAACTGTGAAATACTGGAAAATTAACAAAATGGTTTCCAATTTCCAGGCCTTGAAATTCCTAGGGCAATGGTGGTTTTCTTCAGACTGAACTGGAAAGTCTTGAAAAATATTTTTGTTGCTCTGTGTGCATGCTGTGCACTCTTGAGTGTCACTGTTTCCATTCTTTTTCGATGAGTCAGATGAACACAAGCTGAAAGTGTCACAAACTTCTCTTTTTAAATCATGGAACAAACAAACAACCTCTCCCACCAGTTATCAAATTTACAATAGTTGGAAATTCAAAGCTCTGACTTTGAAAAAGTTGGAAATTTCATAAGTTGCTAGTGGAAATTTTCCAAACATGATGTCTAAAATTTGGCTAAAATGTAGAGTTTTTGGACTGAAAAGTAGTGAATGTTCTCCAAATATTGATTTAAAAGTAAAAAATCCCCCCCCCCCTCCAATTGATTACCAAGAATCCCCAGTTAGATAATTTAGTCAAGGGGTGTATAAAGGGGAATTTTTATGTGGGTGGGTTGGGGGGCAGTGCTAATTGTTGCATTTCTCTCTCAGAAATTATGTGGTGGTAATGCAAATTTAGAGGTGGGTAACCCCCCCCCCCCCCCCCCCCCCCCCCTGCAAAGTCCTCTTTAGGGCTGTCACAATTTTTTAAATTTAGGAATTGATTAATCGTCACAAATAAATGATTATTCGTACCTAGATGACACACCGCCCCCCCCCTCTTTGAAATCGTTAAAAATGAAATTCAGGTCAGTTGACCTACCTTAAGTGAATAACGAAGACGATCCTCTTTTAGGTACATTCAAAGCTTTGTTGTTCTGAACTTTTGAACCGTCAGTGTAATAATCAAGACCGGACGTCAGTTGTGAGCTGCGACCAGTCTTAATTATTACACTGACAGTTCAAAAGTTCAGACATCAAAGCTTTGAATGTACCTAAAAGACAAATGCTTCTAATGGCTTCTTGAGGTTTAATATCAACATTCTTCATCTTTTTACCTTAAAATTTAGAAACAATAGATCTTTCATGAAATTTTTTTTTTAATAATTAAATGTCTAAAACGGGGTAAAATTTACCGATTCTTCACCAAAGAAAAATACTAATCAGTTTCGGCGTGACCAATTGACAATCGATTAATCGTGCGTGACAGCCCTAGTCATGTTTGCAGCATCCATGTCCAGAAGCTGATATTCTCCAATTCAAACTAAACTGGATGGCAAAAGGCCATAAAATAATATTTTGCTGTGGTGTATGTTTTTAAGGATGTACCACACCAAAAAAATTATTTTATGGGCTCACCAACAAAGTTTGGACAAATCAGTACTGAATATGGTGTACAGTTTGCCATTTTAAGATTTGGTATTAAACTGTTCAATAAACATTCACATGCAACTGCAAAGTACTAGAAATTTTTTTTGTCATTCAGTCCTGGAAAAGTACTTGAAATTTTTACGTTTAGTGCTGTATAAGTTTGGGAGTTTAATTTACTCTGGCAAATTGTGTGCAAACCATGGAATATTCAATAAAATGTAGTCATCAATTAGTGTTTTACTTTGATGTGTAGAGTTGTGCATCCTACAGGTGTCAGATGACATAATTTGTATATTAGGTAGTGGATTTAGTACCAGAGGCAACTTTTAAACTGGTTTGAAAATGTTTTGTAAAAAAAAGTAACCTTACCTAACCTGCAATTGCCCTAAAAGTATCAGGCATTTGCCTTAAAAACTGCCAAAAATTTTTAAATGCCCATACTAGTGCTTATCTTGGATTTGCCCTGCAGATACCATTCCCTTACCTTGAAAATTGCCAAGTGCCGTGGAAAAACTCATAATTCTTTATTACTTCTTCAAAAGTAGAGCATATGTTTAATCCTCAGAGGAATAACACTGTTCACTTAATTTCATTGTAAAAGATAAGAACAGGTGCTTCAGGCAACCAACCTTTGGGGTAAGTCAGATTGTAGGTGCCTTGTTAGTTGTTTCTAGGTATTGCTTAGCTGCCGTTATAGGCAACCAAGACTTAAGTAGAAGCAACTGCAAAGCCACAGATGTTTACCATAAAAAGTTTAGGAAATAAAAGTTAAGCATTATTTCATTTCTGTGTAATCCATGGGTATCTCCTCCCCCCCCCCCCCCCCCCCCCCCCCCCCCCCCACCCCCGGTAAAAGAGTGTGATATTTGGTGGAGGGGTTTGAACAGTTCTTTTTTCAGAGGCAATCAGTGCTCCCCTCCCTCACCAGAAAAACCAAGCAAGACCCTCAATCCATGCCCCTGAGTTCCTTGGATTTCCATTGTCAATGGCCATGGAAAACCATGGAAAGTCAGTCTTCTTGCATGCAATGTTGAGTTAGGCAAGGATATATTGCAGCACCGGAACACATCCAATGTTTATTCTCCAAACAGTATCAGATCTATGCTGTTTTTTGGAAACTGATCACTCAGCCCTTTCTCTGACTTTGATGAGCAACATGACACCAATGAATTTAGCTCTTGGAACTTCTAACACATGGCCAAGATGTCTGGTAGTATATATCTTTTCAACTTTTGGGTTTATGCTATTTTCTGCTTTTAGCCATGAAGGTTTTGTATTGTGTCTAAGCTGAGGCTGATAGGCCAGCCCTTGAAAGTTACTACAGCAATTTGCAAAATGGCACTGTGGTCTGTGGAAATGAAAATGTGCAGTAAATTGATTTTTGATGGATAGTAATTGTTGCAGTGAAACAACAGGTTGGTTTCCGTTGCCCAGCTATGACAGTATATGATATTAAATCTAAGATATAGGAAACAACACAAAAGATAATCAAAATGTGTTAACTGGCAGACTACTAAGTTCTTTTTGGTCGTTAAAACTTGTTGATGTGATTTAATTCGTTTTGTCACAATTTATGTGAGCGTGACTATCCAATAAATTGTAACAAAACAAATTTTTACTTCTTACTTTCAGTTTGAGAATAACATAAAACACATCAAAACACATCAAAGGTATATGACGCCTTTTAAGTTTAAATTTAAGAATGAAACCCAAATACGGGCTCACAGCAACCAATCAGTTTGTGTTGCTTTAGAGTTTAAATAGATGCCGAAATACAGTGAAACTATAGGGTTTATATATATATTATGTAATCATGTGCTGTAATGCCATTATAAAAATGACGATTTACCTGTACATTTCCAATAAAAATGTTTTGGTAATTAACTGCTATAACAATAATATTTTATGACGGTAATATATTGCTATAATGGGAACGTTTTAAATTTCAGGGGCTATATCTGTAGGCTCATGCATGCATGCAGCCCCTGTAATGTTTTTCAGGTTCACAGACAGCCTTGGAATTTAAGGTACATGCTTTTCCATGGATTCCGTGGACACAAACCATGGAATTCGGTTCGATTACTCCGGGTTGTCCATGGAATTTATTGTAAGGCTTTTCCATGGATTCCATGGACACAAACCATGGAATTTTGTTCGAATACTCCAGGTTGTCCATGGAATTTAATGCACAGGCTTTTCCATGGATTCCATGGACACAAACCATGGAATTCTGTTCGAATACTCCATGTTGTCCATGGAATTTATTGTACAGCTTTTTCCATGGGTTCCATGGACACAAATCATGGAATTTTGTTCGAATACTCCATGTTGTCCATGGAATTTGTTGCATGAGCTTTTCCGTGGAAGTTGTATGAATTAATTCCGTGGATCGAGGACCATGGAAATTGTTCGATTACTCCATGGTGTCCTTGGTGAATTATTTCCATGGTTTTTTTTCCTTGCTTTATAAAAAGGACCACGGAATTTATTCGTTCGATTACTCCATGGTCTCCGTGGTGTTCATTTCCAAGGAATTCCATGCCTTTTTCCATGTAATCCATGGAAGGTTTTTCTGCAGGGCATGTAAGTGTTTCTTCAAATTTGGAGAAGAGATGGTAGTCACCAAGAGACTACCATCTCCTTCCAAGTTTGAAGAAACACTCATGTGGTCAAAGTGACTACCATCTCTTTCCAAATTTGTTTATTTCTTTGCCATCAAAAATTCATGTTCTTGGTTTGTTTTATGTTTTAAGCCTCATAATCTAAAGAATAGCATGGGTGGTGGTGTATTTTGGCCCTTGAGTGCAAAAAGGCTTTGCAACGCAACGCTTTGAGCCTTGTTGCACTCAAGGGACAAATTTATCAATTTTATTAACTTGGGTAAAATATCACATAAACCATTCATGCAGATCATGCAGAAGGGCCGGAGAAACAGATTTTTAATTTGCTTTACTGAACATCAAACAATGGTCAAGACTTTTCAGATTGGTAAGTTTCAGCCAGGTTGACTTTTAGTAGTTCTTTGAAATGGCTTTACCTTGCTCAAGACTTATGATCTGGCAGGTGTTTCCAGTCAAGTGTTGTCTGCCTGTTCAAGCAAATAACACTTGTCTTGAAACAATTATTCAGATTTTATGACTCTCTGTGCTCACTATTATGTGGACCATCAGTGCCAACACTCCTGCTGTGTTACATCACAGGAAAGTAGAGTTGCCTTCAGATTTCTAGGTGTTAATAATGAAACTGATGTCGTTGAAACAAAATTTTATGAATTTTATGTGATTTCATAATAGAGAATGTAAAGAAAACAAACTTCAAATGTGCACACATAGTCAAAGGAATTAACTTTCAAAGTATTTTAGTTTTGACTGTGACAGATTTGTTTCACCTTTGCATGTTGTATGACATTAATTTTTAACCCTTTACCCAACACAGACGATATCAAAATTTATTATTTTAAATACCATTTTTTCAAAGAATTTCAACAAAACCATATCATGTGACCCCTCGTTGGAAGGAGCTCATCGAGCTCGTTCCAATGAGGGGTCACATGATATGGTTTTGTTGATATTTTTTTAAAAATAATATTTTTTCAACTGCTGAATTTGCATATTTCGCGGGCGGATGCGGCCGATTCGTTAGGTAAAGATGTTAAGAGGCCAATATAATATTATCAGTGTTATAAAAATTCACTGTACTTGACATTTCCTAATTGTATCTCTACCTGTTTGTGAGTAAGAGGTTGAAACAAAACTTGTGACCTTCAATTTTGGTTCTGACGCTGCTGAAACTGCTCGAAGAATAATAAATAACCCAATCTCCATGTCCTCAACATTCGTCCGATAACTGTAACTTCTTAGTCATAGCTAAGAAATAACTGGCCTTTCACCTTGAAGATGCAGCCTTGACAGTTGTGTGCTATAGACCTTTAAATTTCTTTGATGGTTTTGTTTCAAATAGTTTTGGACTTACGATTGAGGTATGACTGGTTACCACCAACACTTGTCAATCGGGTACATGTATGACCACATCTTTGAAGGAACAAACCTGACTCTTATGAACAATACACCTCCCTGGCCTTATAAAAAGTAACCATGGTACACTATTGTAAACAATGGAATTGCCCCAAAAAACCATGGTAAACCATGGTTTACCATGGTGTTTTGGGACAATGCCATGATTTACCATGACACTTTTTAATAAGGGTAGGCCCAGCAATTGTATCAGTTAGGCCTTTTCATAACTAGAGAAAGTGTCATCTATGGATCACACAAAAAGATATCCCCACAACCTCCCCAGTTCACAGAGCTGCAAATAGCAAAAACAATGCATGGATGTTCTAATCATGGTTGTTTAGTATACAAGATATCAAATCAATCAGATTAAAATTTGGAGACTAGTTGCAGATACAGAGTCAAAATAGACTTGTTCAATAATGTAAGTGAAAGGGGCAATACCTCTTGGGAATAAGGTGCAGCAACAAAGCCTAACAATATGCACAAGTTCATATCACAGTTATTCATCATACAGTATATCCAACGGAAAGTGTGAGATTAGTTGGTGGATAAAAGTTTGGGATGGACTTGTTCAATAATCTAAGTTAAAACGGGCTATAACTCTTAAAAATACGGAACAACAACATGATGTAATGATATGTGTAAGTTCCTATCACAGTTGTTCAGCATAGGAAAAATAAAAAATATGTGATGGAAAATGTGAGACTAGTTGCGGATAAAAGTTTGCGAAAGATTTGTTAAAAAATCTACATTGTAAGAGAAAAATGGCAACTCTTGAAAAATTTAAAATATTCCTTCAAATTTTATTTCTTCTATATCTACCACGCGAACAAATATGCCTTGCTCCTTATAACCTCCTTTCTTGAAAATAACCCGTTTGAAGTTTTTTCAAAGTAAAAACCTTGAAAATAACAAAAGACAGAGTCACTCTAAAAAAAAAAACGAACTGGACCGACCGAGGCCAGTTGTGCATGGTGCACTACCTGGTGGTGTCCATTATCCTTTCGATAGTAGTACACCCATTGTCCATTTCCTGTCAGACATGCGCAAACCAATTCCCTATTTGTAAATAGATTATGAATGTACATCTGTATTGTGGGGAGGTGGCTCAAAATGTAAATCTTTGACTGGGTTGGTTATATTTCGTGTTGGTGTGGTAGGTAAAGTAGAAAGAGAATTTAGAGGAAAATTTTATTTTTTCCAGACAATGTTGGAGTATAATAAGCTTGTATAAGTCAGCATTATGTCAAGAGAGGTTACTAATGATGACTTAAAATTAAAACATGAATGACAATAACACAATAATCAAATAATTACAGATTTGTACAATCATAGACTTTCCCCCATATATATGTATGTAAGCCTACTCCCTTGCTAATTGAAGTGATACTCCTCTGTCATCAGGCTAAAACACCAGTATTTCCATAATGAAAACGCTGGTTGGGTACTACTTGGGCCCATGTTGAAGTTCAGAGATCGATGGAATCCTGTAGATTAAGCATGACTAAGCATAGTCCAGTGTGATTATCATACACAGGAAAGTAATGCTATGAGTATACTGAAGCTACTAATTCACAGATCTGAGGTTGATACAAACATTTGATAACTAGTATCAAATAGAAACATAGTAACTACCTTTCTGTAAAACATTCCAAAACCTACATTACCCGCATTGTTACAGTAGCAAAGCTACAAAAAGACCTATCCTTATATATTGTCACATGACCAAAAAACCAGAATTGTGTCTAATGTCGACGTGGCACAATAATAGACTGAGCAACAACCACAGAAATAGAGTGAGTGATGATCTCCAGACTGTATATAGACTTGAAAGATCTTGATGTAAAAGCTGGAGAAAGTGATACTACTTCTCTAGTGCACTGCTTGCATGAGGTCAGAGATAGACATGGAGTTAGTATATGCCCATAAAGTAGCCAGGGCCCTTACTTCATGAGCACGGAAGTTGTTGGAAATTTTGTCCACAGAGGTAAGTCATTCATAAGCATGGTGGACACAGGCTTCAAATGAACGTGATATAGAGTGTGGAGATATATCTTTCCTTCTGGAACGAGGGATAAGAAGAATCCCTTCCTACTTTTCTGAATGAAAAGGGTATGAGAGACATAGATCTGTGTTGCTCAAACTGGACATAGAACAGGTCTCTGTCCAGACTGGGCATCTGGAGGTAAAGCCTCACTACAAATAGACACAGGGGCCACTTCATGTACTTGTGCATTCCACTGCTCTTCTGTGTTGACAGTGGAGCAATCAGAATAATTCTGCAGTGCAAGTTTGAATTTTACTGAAACACACTAGATGATTGGCATTGGTGGAAAGGCATAGACATATATCCTGATCCAGTAAATCGACAAGGCATCAAGTGCATAGGCAAGAGGGTCTGGGAAAGAAAAAAACGGACATGTCTAGCTGGTAGATCATTCTTGTTGCAAATAAGCTGATGTTGGGAGTTTCCCATTTCTTGCAGATCGACTCTTTGTTTCCTTCTCTTTGTCCAGCATCCACTGGGATGGAAAAATCCCTGCCTTTGTGAGATAGTGCATTGGCTAACATATTGAGATGACCTGCTATGTGTCTTACTAGCAGCTGAATGTTGTTGCATTGTGCCAACAAGAGAAGATCTCTCATCAGTTCATACATCGGAAGGGAATGAGTTCTGCCTTGGTTCTGTACTCTACTACTGTCCAATTGTCTAATAAGATCAGGACATGATGATTAGATAGGAGAGATAACCATAGCCTCTCAGCCAGAATAATCACTAACATCTCCTTCTGGTTGATATGTAGATCTGCTGGATCCTCTTGTCCATAGACAATAGGTCTGAAGATTAAGAGTGGCTCCCCAACTAGAATCGCTGGCATATGTAGAAAGAATCAGATCTGGATTGGGGGAGTCCAAATGAAAGTGTGTTGAATGATCAACTTGTTCAATGGAATAAACTGGTCTATAGAGTCCATGTTCAGTCTCCATCATGAAGCAGATAAAACTGAAGAGATCGAATACGAAGTCTGCTCAGAAAAATGAGGTCTGTCACGGAGATGCACTGGCTGATTATGCGAAGGAATTTGCTGGCTGTGACTCGGGAGATGTATTTTGCAAAAGTGCTCAGAATCTTGGCTCTTGCTAATGGGAATCTGACAAGATTCGAAAGAGTAATGAACTCCATTCCAAGATGAGTGATTATTTAGGATGTTATTAAATCTGACTTCTCATGATTGGGTTGAAGACCAAGCGACTGAAGAAGATGTAATAGTTGCTGGACATCTTTCTCCAGAACAGAATGATTCCGATATCTCTGGCGAATATCATTCAGGTACGCCAAAGACATTACTAATTAAAGCGCTCTGTGATATGCCATTACTTGATTCATCACACCAGAGTATTTCCATGTAGAATTTTGGAGCTTTGATGGATAGATTCAGAAGAGTCAGATCTATAACAGGTCGGAATTGGCCGTTCTTCTTCGAAGCTAGAAAGAGTCTGCGATAAAACCTGGAAGACTCTTGATGCTAAATGACCTTGGTTGCTTACTTTTGAAGGAGAGTAGCTATCTCCGTGTCTTACACAGATGATCAAAGAAAATCTGTGGGAATATTCATCTGGATCAGTTTGCAAGTCAGTGGAGGGTGTGCTGTTAATGTGATAAAAAGTCTGTGATGAACTAACTGTATAATCCAAGGATCTCGCAAGATGCTGATCCACTAATGAAAGAAATGCTCAATCCAACCTACCATAGGAAAAAGAAGCAGATCGAAGTGAAAAGTATCACTTAGCCCCTCGGCAAGGCATGTTGGAGGACAAACCACCTCTTCTTCCTCTCCTAGAATTGGGTTTAGCTCAAGATAAAGCTCAAATGACAGGCACAATGCATCACTGGAGAGTAAATTGGAGTGTAAGGCTCAAAACTGTACATAAAGATCTATCATGGAAGAACAATATAACACATCAGTCCAGGGCAGGTACATTCTACTATTCATCTGTGGTACATATAGGTCTATTTCTAAATTCCACTCATCTGCACACAATGATGACCACACAGTAGTGCAAGATAAGTGAAAATGGATGTTTGCTTATCTAGCCAGGCAAGTGAAAAATGACAGTATCGATGTTCATGAAGTTACCTTTTTTCTCGTTCAGGTTTTAAAATCCATGGGAGAGTCAGAATCGATTCTTGCAAATTATTCTTGCAGGGAAAACAAAGAGAATCAACTTTGATTCTCACAAAATGTTCATTTGATTCTTGCTGTAGATTCTGAAAGTGTCCTTAAAGACCTGAGCAAAGAGAATTTGGCTTATTTTTGTTTCTTCAAAATTAGTGACCCTTTAACTTTGCAGTGGTGTCTAGTGAAATCTTGGCTATCAATACAAGCAGCCAAGACTTCACTGGAAACCACTGCCAAGCAAGCCTGAGAATAAGCAATCTTTCATTTGCAGAATGAGATCCCCAGAGGGTGAATTTGCTGATGCTATCTCATACACTATTACAGAGGGCCAATTTATCCTCTGGGTACCTCTTCCTCCTTAGGCCTGAGATCTTGGTTCTGACTGAGGTTCACAGTGGTTAAATTCAGTGATGATACCCTGATGGGCAAGATAGCATCACCAAATTCACCCCCTGGGGATCTCATTCAGCAGATTTCCAGGCTTGCTGCCAATGTACAGTATATTTGTAACTTCCATCAGCAAGATCGTCGCCTAAAGCTTAGATGTTGCAATACATGTTCAACATGTTCATGTAAGACAAGAAACTCACCAAAGTTGGAACTAGCTCCTTAAGGGTTAATCTCTAGTAAGTACATAAATATCAGATTTGTTTTTACTATGGAACATGTACTTGTTGCATTCACAAGGGTATAACAGCACTCTCAAATTCTAAATTATTTAAGAACTAAAAATTGATTCTTGCAGCAGGAGATTGTGAGAAACAAAACTAATTCTTGCAAATTGGAACAAACTTTAAGGCCTGCCATAAAATAAAATGTTCAAACCAACTGCAAAACTGGCTGCTGTTTTATTGTACAAAAAACACAATAACTCCATTGGATATTTTTGTTCACTGCCAACACCATTTCTTTGATTTTTATGAATGCTTTTACTGTCTATTTATGTTATTGTATAGGGCCTGATGTGAGCACCTGAGAAAATGTTTAAATAAAGAAAGGTTTATAGTTTAAAGAAGGGTTTAAAGTCCCAGTTGTGGGCCCGATTGAACAAACATTAATTTTATCTACCAACACACACATTCTAACTAATTTTGACTACAACTCGCCCAGTTCTTCATGGGCAAAATTCTTTAAATAAACAAATGATAAATTCCCCACAAAGCTCTCTCCAAATCAGTTGGGCATAATACCTTTAAGAAGCTGTAATCTAGATGCCATAATAATGTTGTATACCAAATATAAATTATTCTGCCTATGGGTCTGAAGAAAAAGATTTTTAAAGATATTTCCTCACATTGTACTATGTTAAACTTAATATCAACCCAAGGACTTGATTTCAAGAATTTGAATCTGACCCTGCTAAGGATGCTGAATATCAAAAGAAGAGTTTTAAAGAATGTTTAAATTTCTTCACATTGCACTAAGTTAAAATTTAGGATCCCACAAAGAGTCCAAATATGAAACCAGTGACTTAATTTGAAAAAACTTCAATGGAAGCCCCTTAAAGATGCTTTATACCAAACATCATAAAATTCTGACTGGCAGATTTGAAGACATTTCCTCATATGCACAAAGTTAAAATATTGGCTCCCATCTGAAACCCAAATATGAACCCTGGAACAAACCTGAACCTGACCCCACTAATATGATATTATATATGATATTGTATAAAAAGAATTTGACTAGTGGATCTGAATAAGAAGATTTTAAAAACATATTCCACATTTTGAACTAAGTTAAAATCTGGATTCACATAGGGAGCCCATATATGAATTCATGGACTTTGATTTGAACAAACGTGAATCTGATCCTCACAAGGATGCTGCATACCAAATATCAAAAGATTCTGACTGATGGATCTGAAGAATAAGATTTTTAAAGAATTTTCCTCATCTTGCACTAAGTTAAAATTTGGGCTCCCACATGAAGCCCAATTATGAACAAAAGGACTTGCTTTGAATAAACATAAAGCTGACCCCATAAAAGATGTTGCATACCAAATATCAAAAGATTCTGATCGGTGGTTCTCGAGAAGATGATTTTGTGTAATTTAACAAAAATAATTCTGGGTTCTTACAGGGGTATGCCTCTTGTGGACATGGCAAACTAGTATTGTCATGTGATAAGGAATATGCATACCATATTTGGTTAAATTTAGTTTGGGTAGTTTTTGAGAAGTTGATAATGTAAAGTTCACGGTGTACAATGACAACAGATAACACTTGATGGCAAGAGATTAGTTAAAACTTTTGAATCCTGGCTACGCGACTGACATTGTAAAAATACAACACTGTCAACACAGTGCTTTTCATTGGAAAACTCACTGTGAAAATGGCATGAAACAAAGGTCATGATCTACAGCACTGTGATCACAATTGTGGACTCTTTCATGATCAGATTGTGATCCAGTTGCAACATATTTATAATAAATAATAATAAATAAATAAAATAGTGAAATGTCAAGACTGAATAAAAAAAAAAAAACAAATCAGAAAAGAGCATCTGAGATTAAATGTTCCAAAACTTTATTTTTTGACATGTGATATTCTGTAGTGTAGTAGGGAAGAAAGCAGATAGAGAATTTTAACGAGATTGCGACTCATCATGATCCAGTCGAAATTCTCTGTCTTCTGTTGGAATCACAGAACTGTAAACAAATCATAACTGTGGTATTTTCAATAAAACTTTTTGTGTGATACAGGCCTTTAAATTCCACCCAACAGTTGTGGTCACTGGTGTCCCCAAATTAGAGAGCATAACACATACATGTGGGTATGGTTTGTTTTATAGTTTTATATGCTTTTTGATCCATTTTGTTCAAATGATTTAACCCGCAAAGACCTGGATATGTGTATGCATTTTTAGTACTCAATGAAAGTCTGCATCCCGTAACTTTGCAGTTGTTTCTAGGCAAGTCTTGGCTGCCTAAACAGGCAGCCAAGACTTGCTTAGAAACAAATGCCAAGGAACTTATAAGTTAACTTCGTGTTTACCTAGTGATACCCACAGACTGCATGTTCCAGGCACCTGTTCTGTTGCAAAAGAAAGTGATCAAAATTGAAACAAGGGCTATGCAATTGTGGACCACTGCCCCCAACCCGTAGGCATGTCTGAAGTAGCCTTAAAAGTATTGTGGAAAAGAAAAAATTTCTAAATTAAAAGAGTGAAAATGGGCCATAACTCTGGGAAAAATTATTGGATGGAACTCGTTCCTTGTGCATATCCGTTCCCGCATGAGGGTCAGCATACCAAAGGAGATCCAAATCCGACCGATGACTTAAAATTACAATACAAAATGTTTGTATGAACAGATGGACAAATAGATGGATGGCCAGTGGTCTCTGCTATATACTCTCAAATCCTCCTTTGGAGGTCAGGGCATAATAAGGCCACCATAGGGTTAACGTAATAGATATTCTGAGGCACCAATACAGCCCAGATATACCAGGAAATGGCATTTCAGACAGTCAATTTTGTGAAAAGGTTTCTTCTATGGGGTAGAACAACAGGTGACCTGGTAAATTATTCCAATCTAAAGGCCTGGTGATGTAAGCAAAGTAACAAATCTTCATGAAAGAATGAGGTCAAGGAGGCAACCAGGCACCATGGGAAAGTCTCATAACAAGGATGCTGCAGGATGTGTTTCAAATGAAAACAAAACAAGTAGTGATGCAAAAGTATGCAAAAAAGAACACAGATTTTTTTCTTTCAAAACAAACCAAAACCTATTGATCCCATATTCGACCAATAATAATGGCCTGCATTCATGTGTTGCAAAGAAATTTAAACCAAGACCTCTTTCATGCCTGCAATTTCTATCTCAAGCTCAGGAGGGATCAAAGATTGACATTACCAAGTCTTGTCTAATAACCTTGGAACAGTGTCAAACACGGAAATACTTGCCTTCCAGTCTGTATCCTTGACCTGGGACACGGAGATCAACAGAAATAAATTCCTTTTCTAGTCTATCTTCAACAGATTCTTTACTCTGAAAGAAAATAATGTTCCAAAACTTTGATTTTAAAAATGATTATATAATATTAAGTGGTAGAGGGCTAGATTATTTTTGGTGGTCAGAATTTGTTATTCAAAGTTTGTTTTATTACAAATTATTGGAGAGTGCCTACAGACACTCTCCAATAATTTGTAATAGAACAGACTTTTATAAACAAAATATTATTTGCGTTTAACTGAATATGAAACATGGGCAAGAAAAACGTAGGTGCAAGATAGACTTTAGTATGACTTTGACTTTGAACTTAAGTTTTTTAACATACCACAATATGGCCACTATGGACTGGTCACTTTCCAGAAGTGGGCAATATTTTCATGGATACAATATTAGATTCCAAACACTAATTGTAGGAATAATCATCAAACATGTACAACCTGGTGCTTTATTAGCTGGCTGAGGGC
The DNA here is from genome assembly GCA_031216915.1 of Pictodentalium vernedei. Classification (NCBI taxonomy): domain Eukaryota; kingdom Metazoa; phylum Mollusca; class Scaphopoda; order Dentaliida; family Dentaliidae; genus Pictodentalium; species Pictodentalium vernedei. Next base: position 1,792 of record JAUFNR010000437.1, on the reverse strand, counting down.
TAGATTATTTTTGGTGGTCTAAATTTAAAATTCAAAATTTGTTTTATCACAAATTATTGGAGAGTGCCCACAAGCACTCTCCAATAATCTGTAATAGAACAAGCATATATAAACAAAACATTATTTGCATTTGACTGAATATGAAACGTGTAAGAAAAATGTAGGTTTTTGCTCTGGTACCCTCATTTTTGAAAGCCCTGATAGTGGCTTCTAGCACTCAACCAGTTAATTTCCTTACATAAATATGTGAAACCATATGTAGATCTCCAGGGTCCAGATAGAATGTGGTAGAAAAGGTACAAATGTACAGTACAGTGGAATCCTGTTATTTGAATAGTTACTTTGCCAATGAAAATTATTCAAATAATGGGACTATTCAATTAACAAGGATTTGTTCACTTTATTGTATTCTAGATATAACTTGAGCACCTAAACTATCATATCTTAATTGATAGAGTTCATGGAGCTCTGTCAGAAAAGTTATAATAGGCAAAAGGAGTGTATAACCAAGGAGAATTTGGTGATTGTCACAGTAATTTCTCAATATGTTATAAAATTTTTATTCAATTAACAGGAGTATTCTCTTCAGAAATATTCAATTAACAAGTAAAATTTTTACTGAAGGTTATCATAAATGGTTTCGTGTTTGAAAATTATATTCAATTAACAGGGTTATTCAATTAAAAAAGATCAATAAGTGAGCCCGACTGTACTGTGACTGCAACACTTGTACAGTCAAGATATACTTACGCCAGTGGGGCCAAATTTCATTCATCAAATATTGCAAAATTAAGACCGGATCAAGACAAAATGAACAAAAAATAAGCTTTTCTTTTCTTAACATTATTTTATTTATTTATTGGGGTTTAAGGTCATATATTTCTGCACTGTGGCTAATCATGATCATGACAGTTTTACGGGTGGAGGAAGCCGGAGTACCTGGAGAGAACCACCGAGCAATGGCGAGCAACTGTCAGCTCCCCAACATACTAACTCCACACCAGAAGGGTTTAGCATTGGTTGAAGACAAGTGCACCATCGACGTGCAGTACGCCTTAGTCCACAACGTCACCGTGCCCCCAGATGGGCAATGAGGGTGAAGTGTCTTGCACAAGGACACAACACGGTTGCCTCAGGTGGGATTCGAACCGAGGACCTCACGGCTTGCAGCCTGCACCTCTACCTACTGAGCCACCACGCCCCCCTTTTCTTAACAAGTTAGTGATAGTATACAATGCTGCAGGGAAGAAAGCTGATAGAGTATATCTCTGTTCATTTTTATGATCACACAACTGTATTTTCTAAGCATATTTTAACCCTTTACCCAATGTAACGGACAAAATCGGCCAGTGCTATTCTAAAAAAAACGCCAATTAATTTTCATTATTTTTTCATTTTTTGTCTCAAAAATATAGGTTATGACCCCTCATTGGAATGAGCTTGTCAAGCTCATTCCAATGAGGGGTCATAACCTATGTGTTTGAGACAAAAAAATGAAAAAAATGAGATATTCAGGAATTTTTTTTGCAAGTGTCATCTGCTTTTCATGTTAGGTAAAGGATTAAAATGCAAACTTTACTACTTGGAAAATATATTCTGGTATTTTAAGAGAGTAGTCTACCCTTTATTGTACAGTAACAGGATATCAGATGAAATGTTTTTGCTCGGCACAAATTGGAAAGCCAAAAAAATGATATTGGAAAAATAGAAATTGAGAAAAAAAATTTAAAGACAATGCATGTGTTATTGTTTTTGTTTGTTTATTGGTGTTAAATGACACCTCCAACAGCTA
>JAUFNR010000535.1:0-15000 GCA_031216915.1 Pictodentalium vernedei | reverse complement strand
TTACGTATTTACCCCCTTCATGGGAGTCTGCCCCCCTAGTTGCCCCCCCCCCCCCCCACAAAAAAAATTTCTGGCGCCGCCACTGGCTTTGTCAACCTCATACACAAAAGTTACATCATCAACTCCATCTTGTTTTTCTGTCACATTTACTTCAACATTATGATCATTGGAAATGTTAACACCTTTGACCTCACATGGCACAACGTAATTCTTGTTCATTGATTTCAGTAGCCTTAGGATGTATCTCTCAATAGTGCCAATACAATTCATTTTCAACAAAACACTTTTTCCACTTTTACCATCCTGTAGACCATTCCTGTCTCTTGCATGAGAATCAAACACATAAAATTGGTTGTCATGTTTTATAATAATAGATGTATAGTCTGCATATGTTATGAAACAAGCTTTGTAGTCATCGAGTAATAGTTTTAATGCTTCAGTTAGTGTGTAGGAATAGTATGTTAAATCATCGTAAGTGCCATTGAGAACAACGTGGAGACAATTTGAGTATTCATAGTTAAATCTTGAATCTAAAATATCCAATTCAGTTGGCAGTTCATGCACAAACAAATATTCATGACTGATAGTGCTACTTCTTTGCAAAATGCTATAAAGATTGTTTCCATCAATCAGTACCTTGTCCATGTCATCACTGTTCCATTCTGATAATGATTTGCGCTCACTGTATGTCAATGCCATACAACTTATTACAGTACATTGTTTGCCCCTGTTTTTCCCAAAAATCAAATCTGTCTGATCAAAAGTACCCTGAATGCTTGAAATAATATCACAATGTATTTCATTTGATCTTGATTCAGTGAAATGTGTGTCAAGAGGATAAAGGGTACTCACACTGGGCATATTATTGTTGCATATAAAGTCATATTCATGTTGTTTGTCCAATACATCAGCTGTACCCTGAATGCTTGAAATAATATCACAATGTATTTCATTTGATCTTGATTCAGTGAAATGTGTGTCAAGAGGATAAAGGGTACTCACACTGGGCATATTATTGTTGCATATAAAGTCATATTCATTTTGTTTGTCCAATACATCAGCTGTATTTGATTTATTTTGTTTTCATAGAGCTGTCTATTGTTTATTAATTTACTTCGTCCATTCTGTTTCAATTCTTCTATATTGTAAGCATTTCTGTTGTATAATTCATTGAGATTTGTTCCATCTGTTTCATTCGAATTGCATTTCATTTTGTTTTTCTCAGTTTCACTGCATTTCATTTTATTCTCATCAATTTCATTGCATTTTGTTTTGTATGTATCAGTTTCATTGTAGTTTGTTTTGTCCATATCAAATTCAATGCATTTTATTTTGTTCGAATCCGTTTCATTGCATTTCATTTCATTCAAATCAGTTTCACTGCATTTCAGTTCATTGATATCAGTTTCATTGGATTTCATTTTGTTCATCTCAGTTTCATTGAATTTCTTTTTGTTCATCTCAGTTTCATTGTGTTTTGTTTTGTCCATATCAGTTTCATTACATTTTATTTTGTTCATATCATTTTTATTGCATTTCATTTTGTTCATATCAGGTTCATTGTATTTCTTTTTGTTCATATCAGTTTCATTGTATTTCAGTTTGTTCATATCAATTTCATTGCATTTCAGTTTGTTCATATCAGTTTCACTGCATTTCAATTTGTTCATATCAGTTTCATTTTGTTCATTCAGTTTGGTTGCATCATTTGTTTTGTTTACAATACTAACTGCATCAACCGAAGGTGAAGGTACACTCACAGTTGGTGTACTAATGCACGCTGGCAAGACAGTTAGTTGCGTCTGCACTGCATCACCCGAAGGTGAAGGTACACTCACGTCTGGTGTACTAATGCCACTAGTCAAGACAGGCTGGGATTCCAGACTTCCCTGAGGAGATGCGACCCTCAAGGCATTTGATTGTGAATCCACCACAGATTCACACGTACTCTCAGCAATACACTTCTTCTTACTCCGCATCATCTCCATCTTCGCCAACAACTTCTCTGACTTGCGTTTTCTTCCCATAGTCTGAAAATGTCAAAAAATTTGATAGATTGTGATTTGGTCAGTGTGCATTTATTTGTTCAAATGTGATTATTTTTACCTGGAAATTACCCATTCAAGTGGAAAATTAATGGTGTAGAAAAAAAAGACGTCCGAACCGAAAAATTTTAGGGAAAATTTGAGAAAAAGAAATGTTGTCTCAAAATTGAAAGAAATGCATCCCCCCTTCCCCCACCCCCTGAAATTTATCCAGATATTTATCCCTCCAAATTTTGGAACCCTCAAGAACAATCTGCAGTTCAACCTACATACCAGTGCCAAGTTTGTTAGTACCCATTCCGAAAACGGCATAGTGAAACAAGTGAGCGAAAAACGCTCACCTGGATCAAGTTGTACAAAAGGAATGCAGGTATTTAGGCTTCAGGGATCAGAACCACAAAGACAAAAAACTGTGACCTTGAACATGAGTTAAATGTCAATAAACTTATAAAACAATGCCTCCGTGATATAGCCAAAGATGCTATTAAATGCAGTTAAATGATGCTATTAAACACAGTTAAATCAGAACTATTTGCTCTCTTTCTTAATGATGCCCCATCGGTTGACCTTGTAAAAGTGCATTTACTTTTTGGTGTTTAAGGTCACATATTTATACACAATGGTTAATCGTGACCACAACATGGCGATGAAGTCAAGTTTTGTTAATCGCTTATACACATGTTGCCCGTTTTAGGGGACTTCTGACCCAAGCACTGGTGGCAGGGTCCGATTTTACCAGCGAAAAGGACTTGTTCACCATAGTAAACAAGCACTGCTGCACTTCCCGGGGTTCCGTAATAATTTTGGATACTAAATATACTTTTTTAGTGTTTTGTGAATTGAGAATAAATGGGGAAATGGGAAGGCTATGGGTATTTGAATTTGTGTCTATCTTTTGCTCCTGGGCTTCCCACTGGGCACAAAAAATGCCCCCTGAACAAACTTGAATCACACCTCCCTAAGGATGATGTACACCAGATATCAAAAGATTCTGACTGCTGGATATGGTTACAATTTAGGCTCCCATAGGACCTCAAATATGAAAGCATGGTCTTGGCTTGAACAAACCTGAATCTCCCTTTCCTAAGGATGCTGTATACCAAATATCAAAAGATTCGGTCTGTTGGATCTGAAGAAGATTTTTAAAAAATATCCGTCATATTGCACTAATTTGAACATTTGGGCTCCTGTAGAGTACCCAAATATGGACCCAGGGGTTAGATTTCAACAACCACTTGAATCAATCTGACAAAGATTTTATATGTAAAATATGAAAGCTTTTGGAGCAGTGGTTGGGAGATTATTTTATATTTTTCCCTTCACCTTCAGTGTTAAATAATGCTGACTCAGCAGTTTTTCAAAGTCCTGAAACTGTACCTTACGACAAAACCGATAGCAATTTTTTTTACTATTCCCTTCTATTGATCCTAATGAAGCTTCACACCAAATAAAAAGTTTCAGTGCTGTGCAGTTTTGGAGTTATGTGCATTTGAATTTTTTTCTATGTTTAACTCCGGAGGTTCCCACAGGGCAGCGGAAAAATAGTTTTTGACATGAATCAGGTACTTAGGACCCAATAATACCTCATATCAAATTTGGTTCAAATCGGCCTTCAGTTAGGAAAATAGAAATTTGGTGGGGCACAAAAACTGGGGAGCCAAATATTGACAGAGAAAAGATTTTTGTTTTTTAGTAGGTAATCACACATCATCTAACAATCTGCAAGTGGATCTCCGTGTACGCCTCATAGGGTTTTCAGTGTTAAAATCGGACGCGAATATTAAAATCGGCGAGACGATGATGTTAGAACTCTCAAAACGTTTTTTGCTCGCAATTTAACACTGAATCCTATGGGGGAAACTCACTTGCCGATTTCAATCAAAACGGTACATGTACTGTACGAAAAATTTCATGCGTTCTAGGATACAATCAGTGATGTTTGAATTCTCAAGGGAATTCTAAAGCACCCTAAAAAACGTTAAAAATCTTGTACACGTACACGATTTTAACACTAAATCCTATGGAGGTGTACATGTACACGTACACGTACATGTACGATGATGGTTGAACTCTCATTTATTACCTACTTGTGATTATTAAAAACAAAAACAAAAAAGTAATGAGATTTAGAAAGATGTTCAATCTCTCTAGATCTCATTACTTTTATTTTTTTTTGTTTTTTTAATAATTACTCATTACTTTTTTACTTTTTTAAATTTTTTTCACACACGCCTCTCATCGAATGATCGACATCTTATTTCCATCCGATTCGAATTGTAATTCTCTGTCCAACAGGACCAGAGCGAAGGCTTCAGTTTTTCTTGGCACGTTCCTATTGAATTGCATCTTAATCTGAATGTCTAAGACGCTACTCTTGAGTCGATCACTCTGTTTACTGACGTTGAATATGAACATGGGATACATCGACTTGTATTCGCCGGGAGATATGTTAGGGTTGCTCATCAATTCGTCTAGACCATGATACTTCTTTCTAAAATCAGCGGCGTCGCCGTAGGGTCTGCACAAATCGTTCTTGTCAAACGACTCGTTTTAATCGATTACTGGATATCTTGTAGCGTTCAGAAACACTTGCATGTTTCTCAAATTGCAGTGATCGAACTGCGACGCATTCTTTTCCTGAGACCCATCCTTATCAGTCTGAAACGCAGCCACGATGAAACACGGTCTCTCAGAAGCAGATTTCACTGTCAATCTCAAATCGAAGTGATTCATGGAGGGTGGAATGCTAGCCGTGTTGCACTGTCTCATTCTAAATCCCACAGGTAATTTACTCTTGGATTCTATGATATTGTAGAGATGCGCTTTTTCCTTGATCGAAGGCTCCATGTGCGGAACGAACCACTATATCTTGTGTAGAGTTATCTTACCCGCATCGGTCGCGGGGAGTCTCACTATCCTGTCATCATTTCCCTTTCGAATCAACGTCAGATTGTGTTTGAATCTGTACATGATCTTGTTGTAATCATCCGCGAATCCAAAGATGTGTTTCAAAGGTATCCTGAATGAAAACATTACTTTAGGTCTGGACGTCTTGACGACATAGTCGAATATCGCGGCGGCGCCGGCGTTAGCAGGGCCGACGGTGTCTTTCACCCACAACTGATTAAGTCCTCTGGATTTCGAAACATCATCTGGATACGTCAAGAGTCCGAACATCGTGGTGGCCTGACCGGGATGAAACACAGATTCTATCTCTTGTCCGGATAGCATGTATTTTATATTACTGAATAGATGCATGATGCCATTATTGGCTAGAGTAACCATGTCGTCGTCGGCGTAGTCGCTCCCATCTTCCTTGGTGAGACGTCCCTGCACCACTGTGTAACGCTCGCTAGGATGGACGAATAGATCTTGAGTTTCGACGTTGATTCTTATCTCTCCCGCATTGTTCAAACTTGTTCTGGTTACCAGTTCGTATTCGTGAACCTCATATTCTTGAATACTTTCATCTTTCACTACGCTTTGTGCTATATCTAGTATATTTGCCATTTTTGAAGGGTTTTTTGTTTATTAATTAGCTTGCTTTTTTATCTAAAAATAGTTTTAATTATTTTTTTATTATTATTTTTCTCTCCTATATATATATGTAAACAAGAAATGTTAACGAGTGTAAATAAAAAAAAAATTGTTTTTTTTATTAAAACTTTGTCTTCTGCAATTGTTGTTCGTAAAACTTTCCGATAATCTTTTCTCCATCCAAAGCTTCAATTTCGTAAGTCACCAGATCGGTGTGAAATATTTTGATTATCACGAAGATTTCTGAGGTCCATCAAGGAGTATAACCCTTTTCAAAGTGCTTCTTATAAGCATAGATTCTCACTTGATCGCTGACCACAAATGTCGGCGTTCTAGACTTCTTCCTGATCTTAGATCTCTCAGGATATAGATTCGCGTAGACCCGTTTTTCGTTTTGAGGATCGCTAGCTTCCACGGGAGTCATCTTGATCGATCTGTGTCGTGTGTTGTTGTAATCTTTGACCAGACCGTTCAGAGCGTATACGTATTTCTTGGTCGTGAAGTATCTATGCATCTTTTTCTTCATCCTTCGATTCCAACCACGCTGGCTTTCTCTTTGTTTTCGATCGAGTAGAGGTCGACTAATCGATGAACGTGCTTGTTGTAGAATTCCTTTCCCTTATCCACCCACAATTTATTCGGTTTTCGAGAAGACGAGTCGAACATGCTCTTTAGAGCCTCGGCGACGCAAGGTCCCGATTTATTCTTCAAAGCTCTGATCTAACCGCATTTGGAAAACACATCGATGACCGTCAACAGATATTTGGCACCCTCGTTCCACCTCGAAAACGATCTCATGTCGACCAAGTCGGCAGACCAAATATCATCCAAACCCTTCATGAACACCCTTCTCTTCCGAAATTTACGCCCGATGGGTTTGTGTAACTCCTCGGCCAATTCACTCGTCAATAATCATTTCTTCTTCTTTTCAGATGCGCTTTTTTTTTAACTCCCCATCCGAATCGATATTTCGCACTGATCAGATTACCGACCAGCGAACCTTCTATCTTCTCTCTCCTGGTCGGATTCGATATACCTCATAATTTCGCCAACATGTTTTTATCACAGACATCGTTCCGAGTCTTGGTGTTGGGATGTCCGGCGTAGCATAGATCGTGATACGCAGCTGCGTCCACCCTATTCACAGGTTTGCTCCAAGATTTAGGAGTCAGATCGGCGTTGAGTCTCTTGTTCAATTTCGTTCCACGTCCCGTGAAACTGTGACCAGGCAGATGCATTTCGAAAGGTAGATTATTGATCATTTTATTCACGATGCCTTTACCTTTGCTCGCGTTCTTTTTTTTTGATGAATCGAGTCTTGATAGAACCACACACGTCGCAAATTCCGCGAAGCATCTGTCTGTCGTTTTTAGTTCGTACTTCTTGAGAATTACTCGTCTCGGTAACTCACTTACACTTTACGCAATACATTTTTTGAGAGTTATTTAAATTAATTTCGTTTTTATTTTATATATAAATTTAATATTTCTTTTTTAAAAATTCTGTTCTTATTATATATATTTTTTTTCAATTGCTGTTCTTGAGTTCTATCATCTTACTGAATTCCTCCCTGGCCTCTTTCCTCCCCTTTTCCACGAGAGAATCCTTCATCTCTTCCTTGATGATCTGACGAATCTTGATTCTCACAGCTTCTTTCATGGCTTCATATTTCGTTTTCTCACCCAATATCATGAAGTATTCTCCGACTGATATCCTACCGTCGTTCAACGCCATTGAGATCATTTTGGATATCGTGTCGATCTTGGAGTTGGGCAAGACGCGATTCTTGTCATGTTTCCTCGCCTTCAGATATAATTTCCTACTCAAAAAGTTTCTGAGCGTGCTAAACAATCCAGCGGCGAGAGCCGCTCCTTCTATGGTTAACACAATCGGAATACTGACCACAGTCAACAACAATCCGATGCCGGCTGCGTGTAAACCCATGGAAATCGTGATGAGTGTCGTGTCAATAGCGTTGATGAATTTCACGAAACTCGAATACTTCTTCTTGAGAGAATGACAAGAATCTCTCTCTTGAGTTAGATACGATTGGATTCTACTGATTTGATTGATGCGATACCTCTCTCCTCTTTCTTTTTCTTCTAGCGACGGTGCCGTCGGCAAAACGCCGTTCGGCTTCTCGTCCTCGTCGTCATCTAACGTCGGATACAATTTATTTCTGGTTCTCATTTTTGTGTTTTTTCTTTCTTTCTAATATTAGATAAAAAAATTATGTGTCTATTTATTTTTATTTTCTATTCTCTCTTATTTATATCAACGAGAAAAATTAGACGTATGCTTCATTGAACAATAATTTCATGATGCATCCCTTGTCTTCTAAAGTCAGACTTCTACGCGCCAATTTCAGTTCTTCCGAAACTGTGGGCTTGTCTCGATCCTTACAGAAGAGTAATCTCTTCCAAAACGTGATCACTTCGTCGATTTGAACGCGTTCGAACACCGGTTCGAAATACTTGATGACCATATCTTCCCTTTCCATCGTCAGACACGAATGATTCTCATGATCGAAGTCTAGGTGATCCCGACATCCGATGCATCGTTCTAACAAGAGGCGACATAGTTGTTCATTCACGCAGAATGCATAGGCTCTCATCAGCATTTTTAAAAGAAACCTTGCTCTAATAGTGTGGGAAGCGTTCATGATTTACGTATTTTTTATTATCTATTCGATTTGATATATTTATTTTTTTTAAATAACTATTTATTTATATTTTTTTCTCTCCTATATATATCAATCACTTTTTTATTTCCTTACTATTTTTATTTGAATGAAACAAATTCTACAAAGTGTTTTATTAAGATTTATTTCACAAAATTCGCAGTGACAAAACATAAACAAACGATTTTCCCATCGATTTCTAATTTTCTAAAACTCAATTTTTTCAATGTCATCTGTTTGAAACGAAAACCTTCCATTCACACCGAAACAAAACATGAATGTCTATTATAACAGATTCAGTTTTATAGTCGACTCTTTTGAACGAAAACCTTTCATTCACACCGAAACAAAAAACATGAGTGTCTATTATGATAGAATTTATCGAATTCAGTCTTATAGTCGACTCTATTGTGAGCCTCAAAAGCTGTTTGCCGATTCTGGGACACTGGCCCAGAATCAGCAAACCACCTTTTTGATGCTGTCTTAGAATCGGCAAAGCGTTTTTTGCTTGCGTTCACCAACGATAGATTGAAGGTCTAATCCACGATGGGAACGTCGGAAAAAATTTTTAAGAAAATGTACATGTACAATTTCGTACATTTTTCACTTTTCTGAGCGACATGTCGAATGTACACGTTCGCCAACGGGTATTTGAACGTTAAAAGTGCGATCTGTGAGTCTCAAAACAATAGCCGATTCTGGGACACCATAAAAAACGACATTTTTTGTATACGTGCACGCGATTTAACAATGAATCCTATGACAATAAACATGTACGTGTACGTGTACGGTACATGTACAACGTGTCCCAGAATCGGCAATTATCACCTGCTAGCGATTACAAGTGATGAGATAAACCACTTAGGTGAATCACAATGGAGGAAACTGCAAATTTGGTAGTGATTTTTTGTTTGTTCCGACGAAAATTCGTCTTTTTTATCCGGAAAAAAAGTATGTAATCTGTAGCGAGGTTTGTCACAATGCACAACTGCGCCGTTTTTGACATGTAATATGTTATTGTTTTCAATTTTTGATGGTTCAAATTCATTGATATTTCCAAAATTTTCCAATTCCTTAAGGGTTTCAGATTTTAGACTTCTGAGGAGGCGAGTGGAATATCCCCTCGATCTCAGCAACCTAAAGAGAATGGAACAGGCCTCGTTAAAATTTATAGCATCACTCGAATTGCGGTGAAACCGTATGATCTGTGATTTTATGATTCCCTTAAAAGTGTGGGGTGGATGGAAGGTGATAAGAAAAAAAGTCGCAGAAAAAAAGTCACAGGAAAAAAAGTCACAATAACACGAAATAAAATTTTAATTGAGATTAATTAAGGATAATAACACTAAGGCCAGCTGCTGATTGAGATGTTTAAAAGTAAGGATAATAACACTTAGGCCAGCTGAGATTATATTTTACTTATGTGCCTGGTTCTTTTCGCCGACGTCAAGGCGATGGCCTCACCATGAGCGTCAGAAGAGTGCCATCTATGTTCCCACCTTCCATGTGGAATGTACATGCAGCCACTGTATCCGGTGATCCACGAACAAATAACATCTGTGAAGGCTTCAATCTTGTTGGACACCACCATCCATCAATCTGGCGTACAATTGAATGGTTTAAAAAAGAAAATGCTTCTGTCTCGACTGCCCTTGCAAAAGATGCCATCAGAAATCCTCCAGCTAAAAAAGTGAAAAAGACACAACAAAAACTGCAGAAACAGTTGAAGAATCTGTGTGTTGATAGAGTTGATGGCCGCAAAACCATTCCTGAGTTTCTGAATGGTGTTGGGTGGAATACTCGACTATGCAAACAATTTTGAACAATTCTGAGTTTTTGTTATTAAATCTGTTATTATATCGTGACTGTTCAAAATTTCCAAAAATTGATCAAATTCTTCTCTTGAATGTTCCCAAATAATAAATATGTCGTCCAAATATCGGAGGTAAATAAGAGGTTGCTGAACACATTTACTTAAAGCCCCCTCCTACCATTCAGCTACGTAGATACTTGCAAAATTTGGACTAAATCTCTTACCCATTGGACATCCCATGATTTGTAAATAAATATCTTCATTGAATTCAAAATCATTTCCTTTCAGGCTGAACTCCAATAGATCTAAAATATGTTTGTCTGGGCGTTGAGTGTCAGGGTATTTTCCGAACGCAGTTTTTACAGATTCGACTCCTTTGTCTGTGTCAATATTTGTGTGCATAAAGTCAACGTCTTAAGTGGCCAAAATTGCATTTTTGGGTATTTTTAATTTTGTAATTTTGGATAGAAAATCTTGCGTATTTTTTATATAGCTCAGGTGTCTATTAGCTATCGGTTTAAGGTGATGGTCGATTAATTCCGATATTGCGTAAGAGTCAGAATTACAGTCCGAAACAATAGGTCTCCAGGTGGAGTGAGATTGTCCGTCCATACCGATGGATCTTTGTGAATTTTAGGTAAGATATAAAATTGTCTTGTTTGAGCAGCGAGTGGAGGTGTTAAATATCTCGGCTGTCTTTTGGTTATGTGTCCTTCATCAAGGAGAGATTTAGGGATTTCGTTAAATTTCTCCTTCTTGTGAGGCCAGATAATTCTGTCTACTTTTTATACGCCCGTTTATAAAAACGGTCGTATTATGTTATCAGTCTGTCCGTCTGTCCGTCTGTCTGTCCGTAAACAATTTGGTTTCCTTGACGGATCAACATCAAACTTTCAGAAGTTGTTTTTAGCAATAAAATACAGGTCAAGTTCGATATTGATGTTTCTCAGTCCATCTGCTGCAGAGATATGGCTCTTTGAAAACACAATTTTTCTAAAAAAAAATGGTTTCTGTTCATTTAAAGCTGAACGCCTTGACAGATTGACACCAAATTTTTCAGATGTTTTTAGCAATGAAATACAGGTCAAGTTCGATATTGGTGTTTCTCAGCCCATCCGCTGCAGAGTTATGGCTCTTTGAAAACACAATCTTTTGAAAAAAATTAGTTTCCCTTCATTTAAAGTCGAACACCTTGACGGATCGACATCAAACTTTCACATGTTGTTTGTAGCGATAAAATACAGGTCAAGTTCGATATTGGTGTTTCTCAGTCCACCAGCTGCAGAGATATGGCCCTTTGAAAACACAATTTTTGAGAAAAAAATTGGTTTCCGTTCATTTAAAGCCGAACGCCTTGACGGATTGACACCAAATTTTTCAGATGTTGTTTTTATACGCCTGTTTGAAAAACGGGATGTATTATGTGAATGGTCTCTCCACCCGTCTGTCTGTCTGTCTGTGCGTCCATGGACACATTTCATTTCCGGACGATAACTTTAGTTGCAATGGTTTGAGCTGAGTTAAATTTGGCATGTGGATTTAGTATGACAAAATACAGGATGGGTTCGATTTCCGTTTCTAGCGGCCCATTTGCAGTAGAGTTATGGGCCTTTATTTATGGGAATTTAGCCCAACTTCTCGTTTCCGGACGATAACTTTAGTTTGCCTTGACCGATTTATTTCAGATTTTCAGTTTTTTGTTTTTGACCACAAAATACAGCTCAAGTTCACTTTCGACCACAATCGCATATACCTTTCTAGAGTTATTCCCCTTGAATGATTGCAAATTTGTGGATTTTGTGGTTTCCGGATGATAACTTTAGTTTGCCTTGACCGATTTTTTCAAATTCTCAGATTTTGTTTTTGACCACAAAGCACAGCTCAAGTTCACCTTTGGCCATAATCGCATGTACCATTACATATTTATTCCCCTTGAATGATTGCAAATTTGTGAATTATGTAGTTTCCGGGTGATAACTTTAGTTTGCCTTGACTAATTTGTTTCAAATTCTCAGATTTTGTTTTTGACCACAAAGCACAGCTCAAGTTCACTTTCGACCAAAATCGCATGTACCTTTCCAGAGTTATTCCTCTTGAATTTGTGCATTTTGTGTTTTCCGGATTATAACTTTAATATGGCCTGACTTATTTTTTATACACCTGTTGAAAAACCGTCGAATTATGGAATCAGTCTGTCTGTCTGACCATTTGTCCATCCATTTGTCCATCTGTCGGTCTGTCCGTTCGTCAACATTTGGTTTCCAGATCATAACTTTAGTATCTTTTTTTCGATTGACTCCTAAACTTGGTATGTAGTTTAATCAAAACAAAAGACAGATCAAGTTCGAATATGGGGTCAGTTCGAACTTTGAAGTTCCCCTGAATTATGGCCCTTGTTGGACATAGAATGCATTAAATATTTGGTTTTCGGATGATAACTTTTATTATTTGTTTTCCGATTGGTTCCAAATTTGGTATGTTGTATAATCACAACAAAATACAGGTCAAGTTCGAATATGGGGTTGGTCCGAACTATTTTCACCCTCACCCCATCCTTACCCCAAGCCTTCAAAAATACAAAACGGGCATATAATGTCCTGCTACGCGGTGCTCTTGTTCATAATGTTTTGTATTACTAAGCTGCCTCATAGTGTCCTTAATATAATTCTCGCGAGATAAAATTACAACTGCGCCACCTTTATCCGCCGGTTTTATGATCAGTTTTTTTTTATATTTGCGAAGTTTCACAAGCGCTCCCCGTTCACTAGCTTCTAAATTGTTTTTATCGGAGAGTAGGGTTAAATCAAAAACTTGTTCAGTAACCTGTTTACCGGCCTGTATAATTTCAGGATCGACCACGCTGTCTGGGGGTGTCCACCCTGTAGATGATGCAAATGGAGGTTTTTGCCCCTTTCATTTTTGAAGAAGTCTTCAAGTTTTAATTCTCTATAAAAACATAGATGATCCGAAGGTGGAAGTTTTGCCATCAAGCCAGATTTCGGCCTTGGAGTTGGTATAAATGGTAGAGCGCGATCTAGTAAAGATTTTTCTGCGGGTGTTAGGTCATCGGTGCCAGACGGGTTAACCACATTTGTTCCTAACCCTAGATTTTCGAGGCGGTTGTTACCTTGGCCTTGAATTAGTTTAAAGATAGAAAGTTCAACCAGTGGTCGTACATTTTGTTGGCAGTTTCGGGAGTCCAATGAATCAAATCGTAAACCACATTGAATTCTTTTTCTGGTAATTTTGGAATTACTTTTATGTTACGCGTATTCCGAAGAGCCTTATTGATGCAGATCAGGGTCTCCTTTTCCGCAAACTGGAGACTTTTTGAAAAATGTAATTCTGCAAAAAATATTTTCGCAGACGGGAATTTTTTCCGGATTTCGCTTACCATCAGTGATAGCTGCATGGAAGCATCACCCGGAGTTTCTCCACTGGAATTTATGCCAACGTTTAGGATAATTTTTTCGGGAGTAGAGTTGCCTCTATAATTTTTCACTATTGTCCGAAAGTGTTTAAAAAAGGCACCTGGATAACATTCTATTTGCATGTCTGAAGGTGGGTTCGATCAATACGTGCTAAATTTGAACTTCCAAACAAAGAATTTTCTTTCGAATATTGGGAAGGTGCCAAGTATGTTTTTGCTTGCCGCCCTGATGCCGAAACTTGAAGAATTTGGTCTCAAAATGGCGGCTCGGTGATACTGATTTGCGGTTCAGTACCGGCAATTTCAGTTTTTCCGAGTACGAAGCAACTGGTTGAACTGCGGAGGAAGTAGAAGCGACAGGAGAAGTGCTAGGAGAAGAAACAGGACCATTCCCGGTCGCGACCGGTATCCAACTTGAAATTGTCCAAGGCCAAACGTGTGGCGGGAGACAATTGCAAGTTAGGCCGCTTACCTGGAGTGAAAGAAGGGGCAGAAAGAGAAGGTGAAGAAAGAGATCGTGATCGGGCACATTTTCCTGTTCGTTGAGGCAACGGGGTTAAACTAGTAGTGGCCTTAAGACTACCACTTGTACCACTCCTAGCCTCCTTAGGGTTTAGAGCCGAAATATAAGACTGGAAAGCCTCGATAGTCTTATCAGACAACATGGTCTTAAATTTTTTTTACCCCATTTTAAGGCTTGAATGACTGCCTTATCAAAGTCCAGATCTTTTGATGATTTGGCCGAAATAACCTGTGACTTTAAATTTTCTAAACAACTTTCGTAATGGGAAACGAGCCCGGCCAAGATCTCATGTGCCCAACTCAGATGTGTTCTCCTGAGTTTGGAGAAAGCATCAGAATTGGGCAAGGCAGGTTTCAGCAAGCCATTCATATCATCGAGTCGGTTTTGCAAAGTTTTGGGAAATGTCACATCCGCCAAATGACATTGTAAAAGACCAAGGTGGTGAAAACACTGTATCACCCGAAATAGTGCCTTGGCCAATGCGGAGAAATCTCCATAAGATGGGACAAAGGTCCCATTTCTTGGGGGATGAGCAGTGCTGTGTGCATTAGTTCTCCTTTTATTATTTTTTCCAAAAAACATTGTTGATTGAATGTCCTCCCCTTAAATAACTAATAAATAAAACTAAAATGATGTAAATGAAGTAATTGAAGCTACCTCTTGGTGTCTTTCGTTGATCTTCAATCCTTCCCAGTTCTAAGAATCCGTCCGGCTTAACTAGTTTCGCGTATGGTTTGCTTTTTCAAAAGCCTTAGAGAACAATGAGTTTGGGGAAAAGGAACAAGCCACTTATTTAAAATTATGGGTGGGCGGGTCAGTTTGTCTATATGGTGACAAATTAGACATTAACCAATCTCAGCTTAGGTTTGGAATTCAACGCTCATTATTTCGCATGTGTTTTCTCTCAATATTCTCGAGTCCGTTGAGATAAAACATTTATCAAGCACAGTGTGAGGTAATTTGTTTTGTAGC
>JAUFNR010000350.1:0-39990 GCA_031216915.1 Pictodentalium vernedei | reverse complement strand
TAAAATTTCGATTTATTTCGTTCAGTATAACTAAAATTATCATCCGGAAACCATATTCAGGACGTACGCACAGTAAGTCTATAACAAAGTATACCGTTAGGCGATATTCTTTTGTTAATGACGCCATATTTGCGCCTTATTTTGGCAATATTCCTATAGTATTAACACAATATTTTCAACATGTTGTGGCAAATATCGCAAGACAAACGCGCACATGGCGTGATATTTTCATAACTATCATTTGTAATTTTTTTGATGAAAAGAAGAGGAGCGAACACTTGCATGTATAATATGGATGATTGAGTCATGCAAAGCTTTTTATGTTAAACGAACTGACGCAGTCGGTGTATTTGTTGATGTCAGTGCAATTAAAGTTTGGATTTCCCCTGGCCTACCCGGATTCACGAGTGTCCTCAAGAGTATGTTTACATAATTGCAGTTTAAACTTTTATAAATATAAAGCTCTCAATCTTTAAAGTCAAATGGAGAGGGCAGGAAGGAGTCTTCCTTTCGCGTTCGTTAAATACAATATCAAGAACAAATTGGGGTGATGTAAAATGAAATAGAAATATTCGTGAAAGCAAAATTAGTTTAGTTGTATTATTAATATATGTGTGATATATTTTCGACACATTTTAAAATATCTATTATAAATTTTAACCAAATATGAAGTACTTTCAAGTTTGTTTGAATTAAATTCCACAGTGAAAAATATTCTTTATAATCCTTTGTATTATTCGAAAATCATCCAGAATTATATAAACATAAGCAAGAATACGTCCACCCAGCACTACGAACTGATGAGCTGACTGGAAAATACTGTGTTTAATATCAGGACTGTTTTTTTAGCTTTGTGCTTATTGAAACATGTCTTTGTGTACTTGTTTGTTTTGTAATTGCATTGAAATGAACGTTGTTAACAATTATTTGAGTGTTATGTTTGTTTCATGTTTAGCATTGATATAATTCTTTGGGCTTTCTTTATCTGACTTAACAGTAATCATGAAAACCAATTTTTTTTGTCCAAAACCGTACAGAAACCGAACCAAGAGAAAATTTCAAAACCGACCAGCTCCATCTGAAATACAAGCAGAAGGCCTAGTGACTGAAATTAGGGTGGGGGTTGGGGGGAAGGGGGGGGGGGTTAAATCATGTAGGCCTATTTTAACCACTCTCCACTGCAGAAGAGGAGAAAAACGTTTTTCAATCTGCATTTTTAAATTATGTTTATTTAACCCTAAGGTGAACAACACGAAAAGGAGTGGCATTTGCCAAAACAATTCAGAAAAATTAATTTTTTACCCTTTTTACCTCCAAAACATAACTTATGACCACTCAGCCATGAATTCAAAATCGTGTGGCTAGAAGGGGGGGGGGGTTCGGGGAGGGTGTGTGGGGTGGAGGAGTTGTCCACTGAAATATTCAGGGGATGGTTTGGCCAAGGGGTGGTAGGGGTGAAATCGTTTGACTGCCTTACTGATCAGTCTGGCCGCTGAAGGTCGGTTCGGCTCAAATAGCTGAGATGGTTCAGATCAAAATGATGGGGGCCGATTCGGCCAGGGGATGGTTTGGGGCGATTTCCATCATACTGAATAGCGAGTCGCAGCTTCACAATTTTTGTTATTAATAGGCATAGCAATTGATTTGAACAAGGCCTCATAAAGAAAAGCTGTGATTGGCTCGTGAAAAATTCAGTTGGCGGTATTATCGGTATTTGTATTTTTTGAGTTACAGTAATTTTACCTACAAATTTATTCATGTCTTCCGAGACAAACTAAGTAACAGATATTAATTGTTAAAATATTGGTGTCAAAATATTTTTCTTAGGCTAGTTCAAAAACGATCATGTGCTGGGCTGTTAGAACATACACATCTAACACAAGTCTCACCTCAGCAATTGACATAGCACTGAATAAATCATTTAAAAGATGATCATCCAGTTTGTCAACTACTTTTATTTCACAGTCCGGGTTCCTTGTGAAAATTATTACTCGCCATTTTGACAATTTTTTCGTTTTTTCTTTCATTGTCATCACTAATTTACCAGGCGAACCTGATTTGAAATGATATAGATGAATGTCCAAGTCCAGTAACAATATATTTCTTTTCCTAATGATGTGTTTCTGAATTCAAAGTTTATGACCTCATGAATAGCACACTACATTCTGTATCACATGGAGCAGAAGTTTCGCTAAATACATCAAAGTTAGTCTAATTTGCATAATTTACGTACGAGAGAAAAACCTGTATTAAATGTGATGTATCCCATGGTACTAAACATTCATACAAAAAATTATTCAAATCAGTGCTTTCATATGGAAGTTTTGCGCAAAAATCTGATTTCACCTAAGTTTGTACAAAATGGCCGCCAGCGGCCAAATTGAATTTCGGAACGGACCCAAAAACACTCGTTCTCGTCCCACGGTCATAACAGAGGTACACAAGAAGTTTCGTAAAGATCGGTTCATAAATACGGCCTCTAGCCCGAGCCGTATTGAATTGTTGACGGACAGACAGACGACTGGCCATGGCATAAGCTCAAATTTGGCTTCGCCGAAGTTGAGTTAATAAAAACAAAGAGAATTTATGGAGGCTTATTTTGGGGGGGTAAAATATTTTTAAAGAAATCAGAAATAGGTTTTCATTAATAGTATTACTTGAAATAAAATCTTTGGAACCCACATTGAAGCCTTGAGAGGGTTAAATTAAAGATACTCATACAGGAATTAGAGAAATTTTTCCATGAAACCAGAAAAGACATATATGTGCAGAGCATTGAAAGGGTTTGATCAAGGCATCAATAAAATCTTTGAAAGCCATACTGAAGTCTTGAGAGGGTTAAATTAAAGACATCCATACAGGAATCAGATAAATTTTTCAAGAAGCCAGAAAGAAACAAATATATTTGCACAGAACTGAAAGGGTTCAACATAAAATAAAATCTTTGGAAAACACACTGAAGTCATGAGAGGATTAAATTAAAGATATTCATACAGAAAGAAATCAGATCAACTTTTTTCCAAGGAACCAGAAAAACATGTACACAGGACTGAAAGTGTTTGATCATGGTATCAATAAATTTTTTGGAACCCACACTGCAGTCTTGAGAGGGATAAATTAAAGATATGCATACAGGAATCAGATAAATGTTTCCAAAAAAACAGAAAAAACACATGTGCACAGCAGTGAAAGAGTTCATCATGATATAAAATCTTTGGAAAAACACACTGAAGTCATGAGAGGATAAAATTAAAGATATTCATACAGGAATCAGATCAAATTTTTTTCCAAGGAACCAGAAAAAACATATACAGCATTGAAAGGGTTTGTTTGTTCATGGCATCAATAAAATCTTTGGAACCCACAGTGTAGTCTTGAGAGGGTTAAATTAAAGATATGCATACTAGTCGACTTGACATTTCTTGAACCTAGAAATCTTCTTTCCAATGAAGTTTTATTTTTTATTTAGGTTTTCATATGATTATTGAACGTTCCTAGCTAAGTTGCCAGACAGGCAACTTTGGGCAAGTTCGGTAATTTGCATAATTCAAGATGGCCATCATCTCCTAGCTCAAAATATCTACTTTTCACTCCTGCACCAGAGAATGACAGGCTGTACCTCTGTTATATGGTTCAGGCATATGGAGATTTCATTTCCAATGTGAATTGTAAATCAACCCATCAAGAACATTGAATGTCATGATTGATATTGATCTATGCTGGGCGGGCAGGGGGGGGGGGGGGGGGGGGGGGGGGGGGGGGGTGTAAGGTCTACGTTATCCTGAATTTCAGAAGTTCACAAGATAAAAGCATTTCTCAACTTTCCCTATGGACTTCACAACAAATTTGATCCAGGAGGATTATTTTTAGCTCACCAACTTTAGTTGTGTGAGCTTATGGCAAGGCTCGATCGATCGGCGTCGGCGTCAGCGTACGTGTCCAATAATGTTAAAGTTTCTGTTTAGGTCACTTATTCGCCCTATTTCCATATCATGGCTTTTATAATGCTGCTATATGATGATTATTATCATTTTACCATGATTTAACCCCTCATACCCAACATTTTAGCCATTTTTCTTGACATTTTTAGTTGCGTTTAGTTTTCTGTTTAGCTCGAAATTTCAGGTTTAACTAAATGTTTAGGTCAGCTGCTGTGCTCCTTCTCTTCCCATGGCACTTATATTCATTATACATGTTCCTCAGTATCATTGTTCCATGATTAACCCCTCATACCCTGCATTTTAAACATTTTTCTTGACATTTTTAGTTGCGTTTAGTTTTCTGTTTAGCTCGGAATTTCATGTTTAACTTAGTGTTTAGGTCAGCTGCTGTGCTCCTTCTCTTCCCATTGCATTTATATTCATTATACATGTTCCTCAGTATCATTGTTCCATGATTAACCCCTCATACCTGCATTTTAAACGTTTTTCTTCACATTTTTAGTTGCGTTTAGTTTTCTGTTTAGCTCAGAATTTCATGTTTAACTAAGTGTTTAGGTCAACTGCTGTGCTCCTTCTCTTCCCATGGCACTTATATTCATCATACATGTTCCTCAGTATCATTGTTCCATGATTAACCCCTCATACCCTGCATTTTAAACATTTTTCTTGACATTTTTAGTTGCGTTTAGTTTTCTGTTTAGCTCAGAATTTCATGTTTAACTTAGTGTTTAGGTCAGCTGCTGTGTTCCTTCTCTTCCCATGGCACTTATATTCATCATACATGTTCCTCAGTATCATTGTTCCATGATTAACCCCTCATACCCTACATTTTAAACATTTTTCTTGACATTTTTAGTTGCGTTTAGTTTTCTGTCTAGCTCGGAATTTCATGTTTAACTTAGTGTTTAGATCAGCTGCTGTGCCCCTTCTCTTCCCATTGCACTTATATTCATTATACATGTTCCTCAGTATCATTGTTCCATGATTAACCCCTCATACCCTGCATTTTAAACGTTTTTCTTCACATTTTTAGTTGCATTTAGTTTTCTGTTTAGCTCAGAATTTCATGTTTAACTAAGTGTTTAGGTCAGCTGCTGTGCTCCTTCTCTTCCCATGGCACTTATATTCATCATACATGTTCCTCAGTATCATTGTTGCATGATTAACCCCTCATACCCTGCATTTTAAACATTTTTCTTGACATTTTTAGTTGCGTTTAGTTTTCTGTTTAGCTCGGAATTTCATGTTTAACTTAGTGTTTAGGTCAGCTGCTGTGTTCCTTCTCTTCCCATGGCACTTATATTCATCATACATGTTCCTCAGTATCATTGTTCCATGATTAACCCCTCATACCCTACATTTTAAACATTTTTCTTGACATTTTTAGTTGCGTTTAGTTTTCTGTCTAGCTCGGAATTTCATGTTTAACTTAGTGTTTAGATCAGCTGCTGTGCTCCTTCTCTTCCCATTGCACTTATATTCATTATACATGTTCCTCAGTATCATTGTTCCATGATTAACCCCTCATACCCTGCATTTTAAACGTTTTTCTTCACATTTTTAGTTGCGTTTAGTTTTCTGTTTAGCTCAGAATTTCATGTTTAACTAAGTGTTTAGGTCAGCTGCTGTGCTCCTTCTCTTCCCATGGCACTTATATTCATCATACATGTTCCTCAGTATCATTGTTGCATGATTAACCCCTCATACCCTGCATTTTAAACATTTTTCTTGACATTTTTAGTTGCGTTTAGTTTTCTGTTTAGCTCAGAATTTCATGTTTAACTTAGTGTTTAGGTCAGCTGCTGTGTTCCTTCTCTTCCCATGGCACTTATATTCATCATACATGTTCCTCAGTATCATTGTTCCATGATTAACCCCTCATACCCTACATTTTAAACATTTTTCTTGACATTTTTAGTTGCGTTTAGTTTTCTGTCTAGCTCGGAATTTCATGTTTAACTTAGTGTTTAGATCAGCTGCTGTGCTCCTTCTCTTCCCATTGCACTTATATTCATTATACATGTTCCTCAGTATCATTGTTCCATGATTAACCCCTCATACCCTGCATTTTAAACGTTTTTCTTCACATTTTTAGTTGCGTTTAGTTTTCTGTTTAGCTCAGAATTTCATGTTTAACTAAGTGTTTAGGTCAGCTGCTGTGCTCCTTCTCTTCCCATGGCACTTATATTCATCATACATGTTCCTCAGTATCATTGTTGCATGATTAACCCCTCATACCCTGCATTTTAAACATTTTTCTTGACATTTTTAGTTGTGTTTAGTTTTCTGTTTAGCTCGGAATTTCATGTTTAACTTAGTGTTTAGGTCAGCTGCTGTGTTCCTTCTCTTCCCATGGCACTTATATTCATCATACATGTTCCTCAGTATCATTGTTCCATGATTAACCCCTCATACCCTGCATTTTAAACATTTTTCTTGACATTTTTATTTGCGTTTAGTTTTCTGTTTCGCTCAGAATTTCATGTTTCACTTAGTGTTTGTCAGTTTCTGTGTTTTACTTTTACGAGGTTGTGTTTAGGTAAGCTTTGTCGCATGTTATGACCCTGTTTGATACAGTTCTTGTGTTTGCCAAAGTTACTATCAAAGAGGAATGTTGGTGAGCTATAGGGCGTTGGCGTCCTTCTTGTTATTAATGGAGTGCAGTATCTGAAGTTTTCTACTTCTGAAATTTGGGGTAACATGGTCCTTGATAGCTGAAAACTTGGTATCAAATATGTTGCTGCTGTCATTCATATTCGCTCTATTCTGATCACCTAACAGCCTCCATGAGTCATGTCTGTCGACCAATCACTCACTGACCATTCATGATCAATCATCTACATCTTGTCAGTAATAGATTTTGTCTTAATATTGAATATTGTACATTCTTTCTTCTATTGCAGGACTCGAGATGAGTGGCAAAGCTAGTGGTTCTGGGAGATGTTTTCTTCCAATATGCAGCAAGTCTGGTAAGCTTAAAACATTCAAACTACAAGCTGTAAAAGGAATATTAGAATCTGCTACAGAGCGATGTGACAACGAAATTGTGACTATTGTTCAGTGTGTTATAGATACCGAAGGGACCAAGCTTCTATGGATGTTCATCAATGCTGTTACTGTTCTTACACATCGAGGGATCATGTGAAAAGATTTGCCCAGAAGAGAAAAAGGGAAGTCTCTAAAGAAAGTGATGGACCTGGTGCAAGAATGTGAAGTTCACATGTGAATTAGTTTCAGTTCAAAGAACAATGCTCGTTTTGTGCAAAACCCTGTGAACACATTGACTCTAAATATCCCGATTAGTGGGAAATGGTAATACAGTGTGAAAGAAAGGGCCTTGACAAAGCTCCACCTTTTAAGGACATAGTTCTACAGCTTTGTGGAGATCAAAATGATGCATGGAGTCGTGAAGTTGCCATGCGATGTCATGGTGCTTATGACTTTTCAGCAGCCGAGGCACAATATCATTCTCGTTGTTATTATGAATTCAGAAAGATCCCTGTGCATCCTGATCAGAGACCTACAGTTGGTGATAGTGCCTTGGGATTGCTTATCGATGAGATGTATACCAACAGAAAGATGTGTACGTGAACATCGGTCGAACTGCATGAAAAATATTGCAACTATTGAGGCCTGTTAACGCGGAAGCAAATGTTCACAAAACTTGTTTCTCATCTAGATGATGCTAGTGGTCCTCCACACCGAAGGTTGAGCATCTATTGTTGGTTTCACCGAGTTTGTGGGTAGAATACTAAAACTTGTAAAGGTGGAAACAATAGATGAGGAGAGTGAAGATACTCTGGTGTGCAGAATCTCAAAAGAGGCATTAAATCAAATAACAAGGTTTATGACCTCAGTAATTTCACTTGTACCAAGACAGAGCAACACACCAGCCCAACACTGTTTAGGTTAGTTTCTAAGCTGATATCACACGGTGACGTCACAAAAAAGGTCACTGAGTTTGTCGCAAGCTTTTCAATACAACATTACCAACACAAGAAATCAAACAACACTTGGATTGGGTATTAAGCTGCACCACATGTTCGGTAGTAGTCGTCTGATTCATATTCTGAATGAACACGGATTTGTTGTGTCTTATGATGAAGTCTTACGATTCTGCAAGTCTGCAGCCAAGTTTGCCGGTGAAAATGCTATGACACTACACAGGTTGAAGGGACTCACACGAACCACTGGAGTTATATTCGGGTGGTATGACAACTTTGATTTGTTGGTTTCAACCCCAATTGGTCGCCGTGAAACACATGCTATGGCCACAGAATTCCAGATGCATCCTGCTGGAATTATTGAGACTGGGGAAACCCATCCCAGCATTAGTGAAATTGTATTTCCTTGTCTCACAACCAAACAACCTAAAACTACACACAAGGACAAGGCAACACCACTTCTACACTATACTGGTCCCAAGAAGGTGACTCCACCTCAGGTTCGAACTGCCAAAACAACCGGAATTAGTTATGGAAATTTGTCTGCTCGACAGGCAGTCTAACAGCTGCTCAAAACAAGGAAACACAATGGCTCAACAGCTTGTACCAGGATCCTGATCCTATGGAGTGGAATGGTTTCAACAATGAACTAGTCAGAAATGATGGTCAACTAAAACCTGCCAGCAAATATACGTTTGGACCTTTGATTGACGCACCTCTTCTCATCCCGATACAATACTAACCACCCTGACCTACATGCAGAAATCTCTGGTTGACATGGGGATGTCTTGCATCCACTTAACTATGGACATGCAATTGTTTGCAGTTACTAAACAAGTATGTTGGAACCAACCTTAACTGTCTTCTAATGTGATTGCGCATCCTGGGGGAATGCATATTATACAGTCTTTCCTCAGCTGCATAGAAAAACTGATGCAAGGATCAGGACTTGAAGTCTATGTTGCAGCAGCATATGGTGGTCTGATGGGAATTTTCAATGGTAAGTCCTGGGTGAAAGCCATGAGAGCTTTTCGTGGCGTGTCAGCAGCACTCTTTAAACGTCTTCTATCAGCTGACGCGCATGATGAAGTATTTCTTTCTTGCTGGTCATGTACAGTATGCATGATATCTGACCCAGTACTTGCTGGATATGCGTGATTTGCGTGGATCTGAAGCTGAGCAAGATCTTGTTTGTCGACACCATGGTGGTTTCTGGAATGCTGTTTCTGCTGACCAGTTTGGAGAACAAACTGCCATAAAGATTGGAAAAGGATCTCTCAAGGGCATGCCGTTGTCTCCTGAATTGGTATGTGAATGGATTGAAGCCTTCCCCATCACTTCCTATGTGTCAGGCTCCCTAGATTATATGTACTCTATGGACAAACCAGACAAGAATGCACAAAAACAGCACAAAGAGGAATTGCGGCACAGATGTATCCTGGATGCAAAAGATCGAGATCTCATTCTTAATGAAGTTGAGAAGTATCCTCATCCACTTGACGATCAACGCCCTCACTTGTACAATCCTGAGACTGGTCAAATTGCCCCCAATGATGCCAATCCAATTGTGATTGGGGAAAAGATTGAATACAATTTTATTTCTCGTCTTCCTGGATGTTTCTACAGCCCTATCAGTAGCCCTATAAAAACAATGGCCGCTATGAAGAAAAGAGCAAAGGATAAGAGTGCTAAATCAGCAATAGATATTGAGAATATTTTTCTCCGGCTACTGGTGATAGGTCAGCAGAGGCAGAAGGAACTCGAACCCCTCTTAGGCTATGAACTATGTGCTGTCCCTACATCGCTAATTGATGAGCATGGTTGCCTACGAAAAGGAAGTGAGTCAGTGCTAGTTAAACGTCTTGGAGTGCCCGAGAAAATTCCCAAACCTCCAGAAGTTGTCATCGTAGATGTGTCTCAGCTGTTTTATCATATTGTGTGGCCAAGGAAACCCTTCAGATTTGATTACTTCAATCCAGAATCGATTGGATCAGTGTCAATCCACAAGTATCAACAATATATCAAGATATATCAGCCAAGGATCATGAAAGAAAGCGAAGTGTCGGGGAAACACCAGTCGACTATGATCTCTCAATCGCTAGTCCATTACCTAAAAGATCTGTAATACTCAAAAGCAAAAGCAACAAGAACAGACTTGTGCAGATGTTACATGGCTTCGATCTAGACGACACCATATCAATGGATACATGCGACGATAGCGCTTTTGACCACGGTGAAGCTGACATAACAATGATTTCATATTTTCTTTCAGCAGCTGGAGGTGGCAAAGATGTTATACGAGTGCTCAGTGATGACACTGACGTCTTCATTCTGTTGATGTACTGGGTGTATGCAGCAGACTTGAAGTGCAAAGTTCAGATGGAACGCTGGGATGGGGAAGTCCTGGATATAAATGCAGATTGTGCTGAGTTAGGACCAAACTGTCTCCATCTACTAGCTATGCATGCTCTTAGCAGTTGTGACACAACTTCGTATCCATATGGCAGGGGTAAGACTGGTGCCTTAAAAACTCTATTAGCAGGAAACTTTCCAGGACTGGCTGTGATTGGAGAAGTAGATACTGTAGATGTTGACCTGCCAGAAGCAGCCAAACCATTTCTACTTGCACAGTATAGACAGCCTTCGGGAATATCGATATGTTCTGCAGGCTTCAATCTTTATACAAAGAAGAAGAAACCCCCCAAAGTGATGGCTCTTCCAGCAACAACTGACAACGTGAGACACCATGTTTTGAGAGCTCATTTACAAGTGATGTTATGGAAAGCAGCAGATCAAGTCGCTCCATCTAAACAGTCAACTGATATAACACAGTTTGGGTGGGAGATAATTGATGGTATTCCTACACCGGTAATTTCTCAGAATGACCCCGCGCCGCCAGGATTAATCGACATCATTCGCAGCCAGTGCAAAGTACTGGGGAAAAAAATGTGAAACTGAGATATGTGGCTGCCATAAAGAACACCTGTCCTGCACATCTTTTTGTAACTGTTGTGCTGAGATTGGATGCAAAAATCCTTACACGAGGAGACAGCCTATGGGTGATACCAACAGAGATTATGAGGAAGCTGCTGTTGTTGACGACGGTGATGGAGAGATGATCGACCTAGATGAAGAGAGTCAGGACGAGAGCCTGGATCAAGAAAATCCTGATGATGCTGGGAGTGAACTGTTTGACATTAATGATGAATGGGATCTTAGTGGTACCAGGGACTGCTGAAGAACCTTGTTAGTTGTGACTCAATGTGTTTCATCTTGATTATCCCTTTACCTTGCATAACAACCAAAAACCAACCAGTGCTATACATAAAAGTCGCTATTCAATCATTTTTATATTTTCATTTTTTGCCCCCAAAATAAAAGTTATGACCCATCATTGGAACGTGCACAGCGCACTCGTCCTAATGAGGAGCCATACCTTATGTTTTGGAAGCAGGAAATTTCGAGTTACACGAGAATTTGCTACAGTGTTAGTTAACCCTTTACCTAACGTAGTGGCCAGATGCGTCTAGAAAATTAACCCTTAAAAGCCTGTCAGAACCCAAAGTAATTTTTTAATGCCTTGATAAAACCATAGAAATATAGACATCATTAGAATCGGCGAGCCGATTCTAATGACACCCAGATTTTTATGGTTTTATTGAAGAATGTTCAAAATTATGGGTTGCAAATTTTATATTTTTTAAAAAAGCTGTGTTTGGTAAAGGGTTAAAAGGTTATAGGCCATTCTTAAACACTAAAATCACCATCGTGTTGATAGGTGTCTTGGATAATTTCCAGATACCGAGTTTGGGGGGCATCGGCTCATTATTGGTGGTTTTGATAGGTGAAAGTCATGGTTTGGAGGGTCAAGGTAATGGTGGGGGGGGGGGGGGGGGGGTAGGGGGGTCAATGTCACACCCACGAAAGAAATCAAAATAGTCCAAATTCTTGTGTTAATTACTCACATGTACTTAAGTATCATTTCCGAATGGCCAAGTTGTTTCAAATTTAGTAGCACATACCAAGTTTCTCGGATTACCTTTTGGTGGCCATCTTGAGTTATGCAAATTACTTGAGTTGCCCAAAATTGCCATCTTGGCAACTAAGCTAGAATCATTCTAAGGTTCATAATAAATGCGTTTAAGCAAAAAAAATTCATTGGAAGGCACATTTCTAGGTTCACTAATGGATTGATAGTAACGGCAAATAGACTATACAGGAATCAGATATAAATATTTCCAAGAAACCAGAAAAAAAACATATATGCACAGCAGTGAAAGAGTTCATCATGAAATAAAATCTTTGGAAAAACATACTGAAGTCATGAAAGGGTAAAATTAGATATTCATACAGCAATCAGATAAAAAAAATTTTCCAAGGAACCAGAAAAAAAACATATACAGCATTGAAGGGGTTTGTTTGTTCATGGCATCAATAAAATCTTTGGAACCCGCACTGCAGTCTTGAGAGGGTTAAATTAAAGACATGCATACAGGAATCTGATAAATGTTTCCAGCACTGAAAGGGTTCAACATAAAATAAAATCTTTGGAAAACAAACTGAAGTCACAAATTTTCTGATTAAAATAACAATATTAGAATGGTTATAGCAGCAATTTTGTCGATTTAAGAACAATATGTCAATCAAGGTTCTCAGTGAATGAAAATTTTTCTCCAGGATAAACTACTGCAAAAATGCTGACTCATCATTTTTTCAATACCCTCTACCGGGCACCCTGATTGAACCGGTGGCATTTTTTTTAACCAATCCCAAAGGATGCTTCATACCAAATAACAGTTCTCTGTTCCTTGTGGTTTGGGATATATGAGCTTTTGAATTGTTTTCTGTTTTTAGCCCCTGGGGTTGCCACAGCGCTGTGAAAAAAAAATTGGGGATGGGGGGGGGGGGGGGGAGGGGGGCATCAATCAATTACTGAGGACCCACTTATACTACATGCCAAATTTGGTTGAAATTGGCCAACCAGTTCTTGAAACAGAATTTTTGGGCAGAGCCCAAAATGGGTATGCCCCCCCCCCCCCTCCCCACAGAGAGCCCAGATATTGACCAATCAGCTTCCCTGGAACAAACTTGAATCTTCTACACCAAAGGATGTTCCATACCAAATATCAAGGCATTCCCTCAGGTGGTTCATGAAAAGAAGATTTTTAATGGTTTTTAAGCTTTTGGGGCATAAACCAGAGCCCAAATATGGCAATATGACAGCTGCTTTATTTAAACAAAATAGATGGTCTGTGCAATAGCAATATATGTTTGAATTTGGCCTAGTGGTTGTGAAGATGTCAAGTTTGTAAAAAGTTATAGGATGACGGACAAAAGTGATGGCAATAGCTCCCACTGACTTGCAGTCAGGTGAGCTAAAAACGGACATAACTCTGGGGAAAAATGTCGGACCAAACCCCAATTTGAACATGACCTGTATTTTATGTTGAGGTCTCGTTTCCTATTAAAAGGTCATTTCCGAGGTTATTGGATATCCTCAGCCAAATGGCTATTTTGGGCTATAGTTTTAGTTTATGGTGGTGTGGATTTAGTAAATAATTCTCATTAATGGTGATATGATCAAAATAATCTGTTGATGGTCTTGATTCAAACTGTGTATTGTCAAGTGCATTTCAATTGGGGGTCAAGGTCACATGGAAGTGTTAAATCACTAACACAGACCTGTTTGGGACCTGACAATTTGCAGTTTACAAATGGGACAATTTTTGTGTAAATTTGCTTTGAGAAAGCCTTCTGAAAAAATGAATAAGAAACCCATATGTTTTTTATTTGTCAGAATGATCATGTTATGCTGTAAAATCCTCAGTGGAGGAATGAGGATTTCCTATAACACAGTTTTATCACTATCGATGTACGAAAATTGGAGATTTATCCCCAAAATGAGAAAATTTTGACCATTTTGAGCCATTTTTTTAACCATCAACTGTGTCATTTGGCTGAGTGTATTTGAGTGATATTGTAAGATTTTTGGTGTGTACAGTTGTCTCCAGAAAGTGCCATATTCAGACCTTCCAGAAACTATATACACTGTGAGTATTGTGAATAGGGGAGGTAATTTAAATGCGAAATATCCTCGGCCGTGTTAATCAGAAGCTGAACGTTTCTTGAAAAGCCGACATTTTCACCTGAATAACTGTAACGACGAGACCTTAAGTAGAAAACAGTGTTTGCTTTCATTGCAATTTCTGGCCTCCAATCTCCATAGCAACCAACTGTATTTGTGGGAATATGTTGTAGGATAACTAAAAGAAATATTAAAACATATTTTTCTTTTTTCAGTGGTACCCTGTTCAGATATAATTTCCTGGAAAGTTCTCCCTCTTGAGGTATTTCAAGTCCAGTAATGGTGTTATCAAGAGAATTATGTAGGTTTTTTAACACAATTTTATTTGAAAATGCTGTTCACTGGTACAGTCATATGGAGAACTCTAAGAACTTTCCAGGGAATTATCAGAGTGTGGTCTGATTAGTAGAGATAATTTGGGACTGAATATTCTTAATCGTTACATTTACACAGCTCTTTTCAAATAGCATATACTTCAAATGTCAGTCTTTTGGATCAGGTCAGGAACTGAAATGGGTCTATTTTTAACCCTTTAGCAAACACAATGCATGTTATGCAGGAAAATGAGTTTACAAGAGATTTATAGATTTTTTTCTTTTATGATCACATTATATTATAATTGATAGAATCAGTGAATGATGCTTAGCCAAATGAGGAAAGTGAGTTGAGAATGCTGTGGAAAAGAGTGGGTGAGTGGGGACTGAAATATGCATTTTGAGGGAGGATGCAGTTTACAAATGAATATAATTTCTGGTTTTGTTTTAATTTTATCAGTAATGTGTGATCCTGATTAACTTTTGGTGCTGAAAGTGACTGTGCACATCAAAAATAAAAAATGCCGCTCAGGATCACCGATCCAATGTCGAGTTGTGACAACAGAAAAGGTGGGTTTGATCATTATGAAGTTATTGTCTGCAAATGAATTATTGAGTGTGTGCTGGATCTGTGACCTTTACATTTGACGTACTGAATTCCAAATAAATTGAGGTCCTATGAAGAATGACAGATGAGGGTTGAACGATTTTCATGTTATTGTGTAGAAACCAATGGAGTGCAGAGTTCAACAAGGACGTCCCGAAATTGGCGCCATCTATCATTCTTTGTTTGGCCCTTCATCAGTTCACATCTGACTGATCTTTGTGCTTGTAAATCTCAGTTTAAATGATGCCAGACACATAAATATTACAGAAATGGTGGATCAAAGGAGGAAATAGAAGGAGGAGAGGAAAAATGAGTGACTGAAAATAATCAGGGCTGTAACTTAAAATTTTTTAATGAAAGGTCACTGTGACCTTGACCTTTAATCTGGTGAGTCCAAGATCAATACAGTTCTTCCTCGCACCAAGGCCAACCCACCTATGAAGTTTCATGAATGTAGGTTGAACTACTATCAAGTTATCATCCGGAAAGGAATTGTTGCGATTTACTATGTTCAAGGTCACGTTGACCTTGACCTTTGACGTAGCGAGTCCATAATCAATAGGGTTCTTCCCCTCACCAAGGCCAATCTACCTATGAAGTTTCATGAATGTGAGTTGAACCATTATCAAGTTATCATCTGGAAACCAATTGTTTAAGATTTACTACGTTCAAGGTCACTGTGACCTTGACCTTCGACGTAGCATGTCCAAAATCAATAGGGTTCTTCCTCCCACCAAGACCAACCTACGTATGAAGTTTAATGAATGTGAGTTGAACCACTATCAAGTTATCATCCGGAAACCAATTGTTTACGCCCGTCCGCCCGCCATTCACCAAACTATAAGTCGAGTTTGACTTCGTCACAACTCGACTAATAATCCATCACCATTGGTTTAGTCTGATCATTGGCCAATATACCAACACAGCTGCCTTGATAGCTATTGTTCATGGTGAGACAGCTGTGCATCCATCTAAATTGAAATCTAACTTCCTCCTCTCAGGTTAAAGCATACTGCTTTGGTAGAATAGGGGAACCACTGGTGTTACATGCTTTCACCTGATGCAAACTTTACTCTACAGAACTTTCATCAGTCAGAAATGTGAAAGAACAGGCCTTCTCTCACTGAGCATTACTGCGTAAAGAAACGTAAAGAAACTGGCTGTCAGAGTGCTTGGTCTGCCGCTATCCATGGGGCTTAAGGGCACTAAGTTAACATTTTTTTCATATGTGCCATACATCATTTTTCTCAGAATTAAATACAGATGCACCTTTACTATTTCTGAAAATGTGAAGAATTTTTTATTTTTCAATTAAGGTCTCGTTTCCTATTAAAAGGTCATTTCCGAGGTTATTGGATATCCTCAGCCAAATGGCTATTTTGGGCTATAGTTTTAGTTTATGGTGGTGTGGATTTAGTAAATAATTCTCATTAATGGTGATATGATCAAAATAATCTATTGATGGTCTTGATTCAAACTGTGTATTGTCAAGTGCATTTCAATTGGGGGTCAAGGTCACATGGAAGTGTTAAATCACTAACCCAGACCTGTTTGGGACCTGACAATTTGCAGTTTACAAATGGGACAATTTTTGTGTAAATTTGCTTTGAGAAAGCCTTCTGAAAAAATGAATAAGAAACCCATATGTTTTTTATTTGTCAGAATGATCATGTTATGCTGTAAAATCCTCAGTGGAGGAATGAGGAATTCCTATAACACAGTTTTATCACTATCGATGTACGAAAATTGGAGATTTATCCCCAAAATGAGAAAATTTTGACCATTTTGAGCCATTTTTTTAACCATCAACTGTGTCATTCGGCTGAGTGTATTTGAGTGATATTGTAAGATTTTTGGTGTGTACAGTTGTCTCCAGAAAGGGCCATATTCAGACCTTCCAGAAACTATATACATTGTAAGTATTCTGAATAGGGGAGGTAATTTAAATGCGAAATATCCTCGGCCTTGTTAATCAGAAGCTGAACGTTACTTGAAAAGCCGACATTTTCACCTGAATAACTGTAACGAGACCTGAGACATCCACATACCAACTTTATTTGATTTGGTCAACAACAACTAAAGTTATCATCGGGAAACCAAAAAAAAAGAATTTTTGAAGTCGA
Source organism: Pictodentalium vernedei (assembly GCA_031216915.1). Classification (NCBI taxonomy): domain Eukaryota; kingdom Metazoa; phylum Mollusca; class Scaphopoda; order Dentaliida; family Dentaliidae; genus Pictodentalium; species Pictodentalium vernedei. Next base: position 22,976 of record JAUFNR010000350.1, on the reverse strand, counting down.
AAAAGGGGTATAACTCTGGCAAAAATTGTCAGACTGCACTCCGATTCGAACATGACCTGTAATTTGTGTTGATACTCCTACATACCAAATTTCATTTGATTTGGCCAACTATAACTAAAGTTACCATTGGAAAACCCAAAAAATTAGTTTTTTGAAGGGGCATTACTCTGTCAAACATTGTCGGACCGCACCCTGATCAAACTTGAACTGTATTTTATGTTGATACACCTACATACCAAATTTTATTTGATTTGGCCAACTATAACTAAAGTTATCATCAGGAAACCAAGAAAAATGAATTTTCAGTCGAAAAAGGGACTCTGACAAATGTTTTCAGACCGCACCCCAATTCAAACATGACCTGTATTTTATGTTGATACACCTACATACCAAATTTCATTTGATTTGGCCTACTATAATGAAAGTCATCAGGAAACCAATGTGGGACAGACACACACAGGCTATTTTAATAGTCCCCCGACCACGGGGGAGGAACTGTTCCATGTAAGAGACTCCTGTTCCGGCTTTTTAACCAGTTCTTTACCGATTTGTTACAGTTCGCTAGCGAATGAATTTCTGACAGAAAGTTGAAAAATGGAAGATTGCAGGTACATATTAACATCATTTGAGTCAAATAAGTTTTGTTTCATATAAAACCATATCTCAGCTGTCCATCTGAAGGACAAGATGAAACAAAGGGGACAAATTGTAAAGTTGCCATGCGTTTTAACACAAGTTATATTTTGTACAGAAATCCCATTGTCTATACAGTAATTTTGTAAGCCTCGTTTTCTTCCATATAAATATTTTCTTCAATGAAATCTGGGGTGTCCAGCAAGATATAATCACTCTCAGCATATTTTAAGTTCGACAGCAACCCAAGGGATCCGGACGACCGAGATTTTGAGCTCTAAACATTCATGCAAAACACGCCAGTTCAGTACTGATCAGATCGGTTTGCTTTGTTTTTAAATGAACATTGATGACACCGGTATCACAAGAGTTTCCAAGATTTAATGGATCTCATATGCTCCCACTTAATATATACTGTAGCCCAAACAAAAATCCAATATATTATAACATATAAAAGCTACATATATAGCAACTTGTATTATATGACTCTAAATTTATCCCATAAAATCCTATAGAAACTAAAAGGTCATAAAATCTAATTGTATGCCCAATTCCCAATTTGTTTCTACAAAAGTACTTTAGCGGTGCTATCACGTGAACTGTACCGCCAAGGCCATATTCATAAAATGTTTGCTGCTTAATTTTGAGACTGACACGAGGATTTATCCACCTTTAAAAGTTGATGAATCTTCGTCTCAAACTCAAAACCATGCAACGTAACATGTATAGTATCACATGGCTTGTTTCAAAATTGATAAGCAGGCCAGCAAAGACTAGTGTAATAAATATTGGGTGGAGAAAACGATTGTTTGAGCAGGCACATTGCGACATTGTGAATTATGATGTATATATAAAATTACACTCAGTAGTTTAATGTCACAAAATTATTGCAAAACATACCCGCAGCGGTCCTGGTCACTTATATGACAATTTTAAACAAAATGTGGTAGTGCTCGGGCAAATCAACACAATATTTCTCACAATATCGTTGTTAAAATTGTCAGTTATGCTGTAAAGATAAATGGACGATTTTCGGTGAAGTGAACTGCAGCCTATGATTTTTCTTGTTGATCGAACTGGATCTTCATTTTTAGCGAACTGGAGCTTACACGAGGTTCAACTTGATAGCACTGTAGAGGATTACATTTCGACTGTTCATTCTAAATTTGCATACAATATTAAAACAAGGTAGTTTTATACTGCTAGGTGAAACTCTTCACCTCTGTAACTTCAAGTGGTCTCTAAAATGTTGGCGTATCACCAGTCTTTAATCTTTTTTCAGTGAAAATCTAGTGATCATGGACATTACTCTGAAACTTAGATTATGATCTATAGCTTATGACAACATGACATGATGTACCTTTTTACCTGCCGGAGAAATGACCTTCCATTCAAGAAACTTTATATCTATAGAATATTCACCATATTTTCTTCATCTGTCGATGAAAAACGGCCAAAGTCGGTAACGAACTGGAGATTTAATAGCAAGCTAACCGTCCGTAAAGTTGTAACAGGAGTCTCTTTCATGGAACAGTTCGTATCCCCGTGCCAACAAAAAAAAAAATTTCGGGGGACAATAACCCTGCAAAGGTAATGCTAAAAAAATTTGCATATCCCTTTTGATTCAAGATAACCCCAGTCCTGCTGCACTATCTTTTGTTTGTTTTTTAACTGATAAAGTGTAGAATTATTTCTGGTCATCAAAATTTGCTTACTTGTCTTTTGACGTGTTGCAATTTATGGTCGAGTGCCAAGAGGCACGCTCCCATAAATTATGACAAGGTAAATCCACTCCAACTTAATCATTTCACTTCAAACATAATATGAAGCAGATACATCCACAGAATATGAAGCCTTTAAGTTGCAGCATCTGTACTTTAGAATAATGACCATATATGTGATTGCAGCAATCTATCAGTTAATGAACACAATGAAAGTGTCAATGACACTGTAGCTTAACTTGTGTGTTGTGTTTGATGAAAAGGATAATGTTCAATGTTTATGAAAGATTTATGAAATAAGACAAGAATTGTGATAATTGGGAATACGTTCATTTCTGTTCCCTGTATGCTATGTTTATGATAAAAATAATATGAGGTGTACACTGTACTAAAGATCCGAGGGGAGGGTTAATATGACCTCACAGTTAATATATGTGGCCCTCACAGTTAACATATATCCAAAAAAGTTACCAAATTACAATAAAATTATTCCAAAATGAGTCATCCTATCAAGTTACATTAAAATCCCTTCATAAATATGGCCTGTAGACTGTGCTAAAGGTTTTCGGGCTTCGGGCCCCTGTAGCCGTCAGTTTCCCAATTGCGTCCAAAGGGGACGTTCTCATCTAGACATTATATGAAGTCAACCTACCAAGTTACAATGAAATCCCTCCATAAATACGATCTGTAGACTGTGCTAAATGTTTTCAGGCTTCAGGCACCTGTAGACATCACAGTTGACCAACCACGACCAAAAGGGGATGTCATCATCTAGGCATTATATGGAGTCAACCTAACAAGTTACAATGAAATCCTTCCATAAATACGACCTCCAGACATGCTAAAGGTTTTTGGGCTCAGGCAGCCATCAAGGCTGAATGATCGTGACCAAAAGGGGACGTTCTCATCTGGACACTATTTAGAGTCATCCTACCAAGCTACAATAAAATCCCTTCATAATTATGACCTGTAGACTGTTCTAAAGGTTTTCGGGCTTTGGGCCCCTGAAGCCGTCACAGTTGCCCACTCGTGTCCAAAAGGGGACGTTCTCATCTAGACATTATATGAAGTCAACCTACCAAGTTACAATGAAATCCCTTCATAAATATGACCTTAGACTGTGCTAAAGTTTTTTGGACTTCGGGCTCGGGCAGCCATCATGGTTGAATGATCGCAACCAAAGGGGACAATCTGATCTGGGCATCATCTGGAGTGATCCTGCGAAGTTACAATGAAATCCCTTCATAAATATGACCTGTAGACCGTGTTCAAGGTTTTCGGGCTTCGGGCACCTGTAGCCATCACAGTTGACCAATCACGACCAAAAGGGGATGTCATCATCTAGGCATTATATGGAGTCAACCTAACAATGTTACAATGAAATCCTTCTATAAATATAACCTTTTGCCTATGCTAAAGGTTTTTGGGCTCGGGCACCCATCAAGGCTGAATGATCATGGCCAAAATGGGACGTTCTCATCTTGACATTATTTGGAGTTAACCTACCAAGTTACAATGAAATCCCTTCATAAATATGACCTGTAGACAGTGCTAAAGGTTTTCGGGCTTCGGGCTCGGGCAGCCATCATGGTTGAATAATCGCAACCAAAGGGGACAATCTCATCTGGGCATCATCTGGAATGATCCTATGAAGTTACAATGAAATCCCTTCATAAATATGACCTGTAGACTGTGCTCAAGGTTTTTGGGCTTCGGGCACTTGTAGCCAACACAGCTGACCAATTTCGACCAAAAGGGGATGTCATCATCTATGCATTATATGGAGTCAACCTAATAGGTTACAATGAAATCCTTCCATAAATATGACATTTTACCTATGCTAAAGGTTTTTGGGCTCGGGCACCCATCAAGGCTGAATGATCGCGATCAAAAGGGGACGATCTCATCTAGACATTATTTGGAGTCATCCTACCAAGTTACAATGAAATCCCCTCATAAATATGACCTGTAGACTGTGCTAAAGGTTTTCGGGCTTCGGGCACCTTTAGCCGTCACAGTTGCCCAATCATGTCCAAAAAGGGACGTTCTCATCTAGACATTATATGAAGTTAACCTACCAAGTTACAATGAAATCCCTTCATAAATATGACCTGTAGACTGTGCTAAAGGTTTTTGGGCTTCGGGCTCGGGCAGCCATCATAGGTGAATGATCGCACGTTCTCATCTAGACATTATATGATGTTAACCTACCAAGTTACAATGAAATCCCTTCATAAATATGACCTGTAGACTGTACTAAAGGTTTTCGGGCTTCGGGCTTGGGCAGCCATCATGGGTGAATGATCGCAACCATAGGGGACAATCTCATCTGGAGTGATCCTAAGAAGTTACAATGAAATCCCTTCATAAATATGACCTGCAGACTGTGCTCAAGGTTTTCGGGCTTCGGGCACTTGTAGCCATCACAAATGACCAATCACGACCGAAAGGGGATGTCATCATCTAGGCATTATATGGAGTCAACCTAACAGGTTACAATGAAATCCTTCCATAAATATGACCTTTTGCCTATGCTAAAGGTTTTTGGGCTCGGGCACCCATCAAGGCTGCATGATCGCGATCAAAATGGGACGTTCTCATCTAGACATTATTTGGAGTCATCCTGCCAAGTTACAATAAAATCGTATCATAAATATGACCTCTAGGCTGTGCTAAAGGTTTTCGGGCTTTGGGCTCCTGTAGCCGTCACAGTTGCCCAATCATGTCCAAAGGGGGACTTTCTCATCTAGACATTGTATGAAGTCAACCCACCAAGTTACAATGAAATTCCTCAATAAATATGACCTGTAGACTGTGCTAAAGGTTTTCGGGTTTTGGGCTCGGGCAGTCATCACGGTTGGCAGATCATGCCCAAATGGGGAAATTCGCATCTAGACATCATAAGGAGTCATCCTACCAAGTTACAATGAAATCCCTCCACATTAAACATGACCTGCAGACTGTGCTAAAAGTTTTTGGGTTTCAGGCTTGGGCAGCCATCACGGTTGATAGATCATGCCCAAAAGGGGACGTTCTCATCTAGGCACTATACAGAGGCATCCTACCAAGTTACAATGAAATTCCTTCATAAATATGACCTGTAGACTGTGCTAATGGTTTTCGGGTTTTGGGCTCGGGCAGCCATACCGGTTGCCCAATCGCGACCAAAAGGGGACGTTCTCATCTAGACATGACCCCAAACCTGCATATGAAATTTCGTGACGATCAGACAAGAACTGCGGGGTGTAGCCCGTGCTAAAGGAAAATGTGAACAGACGTCACAGACTCACAGACTTCCGCACGCGTGATGGCAATAGCTTATCTTGACTATGTCAAGTTAAGCTAAAAATGAACACAAAAATGTCTACCTAGTACCTTTAGCATACATTGTTCAGTTGAACTTCCTTCCGACCACGGTACACTGTGATGATTCCACCTCCTACCCCTTCAACCTTCACTGTCCAAGTATATGACTGGTCTGATGCATAACTTGGGTCTTCAAAATACACCCAAATTACGCAAGTGAAAACAAGATTGCTTAAACTCACCGCAACTACTGAAAAGCAATAGATATAAACAAAACAAAACAAATAAAAAATAGAGTACCCACTGTCCGAAAAGGTTTATGATAAATCTGTTTGAAACTAATTTGAACCGTGTGATTTTAGAGGAGCGAGAAGAGGTTTTCCAAACTGGTGAATTTGTAAATTATGTGGGTGGCCGATTCATTACGTAAAGTGTTAACCCTTTACCCAATGCAGATGATATCAAAATTTAATATTTTAAATATTTTTTAAATTTTTCAAAAAAATTCAACAAAACAATATCATGTGACCCCTTGTTGGAACGAGCTAGCATGCGGATACGGCCGATTCGTTGGGTAAAGTGTTAAGCTATTACAAGTGAGAATTATAACATAAATCTATCATCACTATTATTTTTATGAACAAAACGTTGTATCTGAGTATCGATCTTGTTTCTAAGGCTGTCTTCGACTCGTCAAGATACGGTCTTAGAACCGAGAGCTCGACCTCTGATACAACATTTTGTACATAAACATAATGGTGATAATATATATTTCTCTAACAATCAACTTAATTTGCACCCCAAAACTCAGAAAAAAACGTTTGTATCAGCTCCCCATTCCGATTCCATATCGAACAAATTCAATTTTCAGCAAAACACCACATTATCACATATATGCATTGTTATTACCCATTATAATATAGTTCCTGAAATTCCAAATTTTGACCAATTTCAACCCAATTTAAACTGAAAAATGGGGGAAACACGCTTTATGTGATGGGATTCTTAAATAGATGTATTATCATGACCAGTTGCTTGAGCTGTAATTTGTATCAGATTCTCGGTAGTGTTTACAATCGGAACATATCAGATTGTAAACATGACCTCGAATCTGATACAAATTACAGGACATGCTCATGGTCATGATAATGTATATTTACATATTGTTTACAGACCCGATCTACAAAACAATATATAAACTAACTTACTTTGAATCTCCGAACCAACTCATCCTTCCCAAGAGAGTCTGAAATCTCTTTACAACCTGGAGGGTACACTATTTTCATTTCTTTCGATACCGCACTTGTAGAATTTGTCATTTTGATTCATCTATTAAGCTTAACTTCTTTGTGAACCATTCAACAGACTGAAACAATGAAAAGAAAAATAAAACATTCATCAACTGAGAACAATTACTGCAAAAAGGCTCTGCTTCAGTCTATCAATTTTGAAAATGAGAGTTGCGTTGTATACTGCCGGTTACCGCTTGAATTGAAGCATGCTACTGTTGAGTCCCGGCATCAGGAAAATGTTCTCACGAAAAACACCAACAAACATCTGCACACAGTCACTCCTCTGGTGCACATTAAGTAGAGATTCCCAAAATATTACCAGAGTTTTTTTAATAAGCTTTTCGCAGCAATAGCCAAATTTATTTGAGTTTGATATAATACTTAAAACGCACCTTCAATGGAGCAATCTTAAATCAATCAGATGATTCTTCGTGGAATAGATGAGCAAAAAGACAGAATGCAGCATTACTGGACTTTGAAATTTGTCAAATTATGTTGTTTACATATCAGTTCTCTGAAAGTGAAGTTTGATTACAGTTAAAACTGGAAGTCCTGTCACTAGTGCAGAAAACGCTTGTTAGTTCATGAGCTAACTAGTGCAGAACAGCCACGTGAACAAAGATAAACATGCAATAACTTCTGCACTATGTAATGAAAGTGTCAATGACACTGTAGCTCAACTTGTCAAGACAAAGACATGTACATGTATAGTATGTGACACAGCAATGACAAACATCTAGGTAATGACCTGATAACAAAGGTACATATAAAGTATTGTAACGGTCTGCACATAAATACTGACCGTTGCCTGTAACAAATGTATAGGTAAAGTATTGTAAAGGAGGGTGACAGTCAGATGCTAAACTAGAAAAAAATCTTGGAGTCCCAGAGTGGGTCTGACTGAACCCCAAAATATTTGTTCTCATAGCACAGTGATAACAAAGGCACCCCAAAACACACTCATTCCTGTCCCAAGGTGAAAACAAAGGTACCCAAGAAGTTTCGTGAAGATCAGTTCACAAATATGAGCTGTGTAGAAGTTGTGACAAACAAGAGGCCCCACGAGGCCTGAAGCGCTCATCTTGTACAGAACACAATTTAAACAGAGTCCAAGAATGAGTCTACATTAAGCAAGCCATCTCCATAGGCTACACTGTCAATCCTTGAGTCCCTTAGGAGTGACAAAAATAATCTAGGCATCATGCCTTTTCTTCAGTTGATCATAAGTAAAATGTAGAGCTCCCCTATGAAGCCCCTTGATACAACCTATGTGGATTAATCTTAGTACCTCTAGAGGGTACTGAATACAAAATTTTTAATTCTTCAGCAAAATGGCCAATTCCGGCTCCCATAGTCTTTGAGAGCCCAAATATTAACCCAGGCTCTTGATTTGAACACAGTTAAATCTGACTTCCTTAGAGATGTTGTGTACCGAATATGAAAGCATTCTGACCGTTGGATCTGAAGAAGAGAAATTGTAAAGAAATTTCTTCGAATTGCACTAAGTTCAAATTTGGGCTACCATAGCAAGCCCAAATATTGACCTATGGATCCGATTTGAACAAGCTTGAATCTGACCCCCCCCCCCTAGAGATGTTGTATACCAAATGTGAAAGCATTCTGACAAGTGAATCTGAAGAAGAAGATTTTTGAAGAAATTCCCTCATATTGTACTAAGTTAAATTTCATGTTCCCATATGGAGCCCAAATATTTACCTAGGCACTCGAATTGAACAACCTGGAATCTGCCCCCCCTAGAGATGTTGTATATCAAATATAAAAGCATTCCGACTGGTGGATCTGAAGAAGATGATTTTTTAAGAAATTTTCTCTTATTGCACTAAGTAAAAATTTGGGCTACCATTGTGAGCCCAAATATATACCTAGGGATCTGATTTGAACAAACTTGAATCTGGCCCCCATAGAGATGTTGCATACCAAATATCAAAGCATTCTGGCTGATGGATCTGAAGAAGAAGATTTTTTTAAATTACCCTCCATATTGAACAAAGATAAAATTTGGGATTCCATAGCCATTAGGAAGCCCAAATATTACCCTAGGGACTTGGTTTGAACAATCTAGAATCTGACCCTCATAACAATGATTTATACCAAATATTAAAAGATTCTGACTGGTGGTTCTGAAGAAGAAGATTTTTAAAGAATATTCCCCATATTACCCTATAGATGTTAAAACTTCGGGCTCCTGTAGAGAGCCCAAATATGAACCAATGAGCTTTATTTCAACAAACTTTTATCTGACCCCCCTATGAATGCTGTATACCAAATATCAAAAGATTCTGATGATTGGTTCTGGAGAAAAGATTTTTTAAAATTTTTGCAAATATGCTGACTCAGCATTTTTTCGATGCCCATTACAGAACACCCTAACATAACCGATGGCAATTTTTTTTTACCATTCAATTCTACTGGTCATAAGGATACTTCATATCAAATAAAAGCTCTCTGTTCCGTGGGGTTTGGGAAATATGGGCGTTTGAAAATATTTCTATTTTTAGCTCCCAGGGTTCCCATGGGGATGCGGGAATTTTTTTTTTTTGCATGGGTCAAGTACTTATGACCCAATAGTACCACAAACCAAATTTGGTTCATACCGGACCATCGGTTCAGAAAATAGAAATTTTGGGCGGGGCCAAAAATCTTACCCCTCCTATTACAAAGCCAAATATTACTTCACGAACTTCGTTTGAATAAACTTGATTCTACACCTCATATGGAAGCTCCATAGCAAATATCAAGTCATTGTACACACTGGTTCTTGAGAAGAAGATTTTTAAAATATTTTGGAGCATTTTCCCCCACTCCCTCCCTATGGGGCTGGGCATGCCTAGTTGAACAAAAATGAAATGCCCCTTTGGGACCATCACACACACAAACTTTCACTTGAATTGGCCCAGTGGTTTTGGAGGAGAAGACCAAAACATGATGTTGACGGACGACAGACGGGAAGCGATGAGATTAGCTTAGCTTGACTTTGTCAAGATGAGCTAAAAACTGATTGGACCTAATTTCGGTACAAAATGGCCACTGGCAGCCATCTTGAATTTTGGACCGCACACAGAAACACTCGTTCTCGTCCCAAGGTGATAACAAAGGTACCCAAGAAGTTTTGTGAAGATCGGTTCATAAATACAGCTTCTAGCCCGAGCCGTATTGACATGTGAACTTACAGTGTATAAGTAGCATTGAATAAATCAAAGTTCATCTAATTTGCATAATTTCTGCACGAGAAAAAAACCTGTACTATATGTGATGTATTCCATGTTACTAAACATTCATACAAAAATTTATTCAAATCAGAACTTTCATACAGAAATTCTGTACAAAAGACTGATTGCACTAATTTTGGTACAAAATGGCTGCTGGTGGCCATCCTGAATTTCGGACCACACCCAAAAACACTCGTTCTCATCCCACGGTGTTAACAAAGGTACCCAAGAAGTTTCGTAAAGATCGGTTCATAAATATGGCCTCTAGCCTGAGCCGTATAGAAGTTGTGTACTAAACATTCATACAAAAATTTATTCAAATCAGAACTTTCATACAGAAGTAACTTATGTACAAAAGACTGATTAGACCTAATTTCGGTACAAAATGGCCACTGGCAGCCATCTTGAATTTTGGACCGCACCCAGAAACACTTGTTCTCGTCCCAAGGTGATAAAAAAGGTACCCAAGACGTTTTGTGAAGATCGGTTCATAAATACAGACTCTAGCCCGAGCCGTAGTGACATGTGTACTTACTGTGTGTAAGTAGCACTGAAAAAATCAAAGTTCATCTAAATTATTCAAATCAGAGGTTTCATATGAAGTTCTGTACAAAAAACAGATTTCTGCATCGTCGGTACAAAATGGTGGCTGGCAGCCATCTTGAATTTCGGACCACACCCAAAAACACTCGTTCTCGTCCCACAGTCATAACAAAGGTACCCAAGAAGTTTCGTAAAGATCGGTTCATAAATACGGCCTCTAGCCCGAGCCGTATCCAATTGTTGACGGACAGACAGACAGATGACCAGACGGACTGACGGATGACGGGCCATGGCATAAGCTCAAATTTGGCTTTGCCAAAGTTGAGCTAAAAATGAAAGTGTCAAATGAAAGTGACTGTAGCTCAACTTGTCAAGACATGTACAGTATGTGACACAGCAATGACAAACATCTAGGTAATGACCTGATAACAAAGGTACATATAAAGTATTGTAACGGTCTGTACATAAATACTGACCGTAGCCTGTAACAAATGTATAACTAAAGTATTGTAAAGGTGGGTGACAGTCAGATGCCAAACTAGAAAAAAATCTTTGAGTCCCAGAGTGGGTCTGACTGAACCCCAAAATATTTGTTCTCATAGGACAGTGATAACAAAGGCACCCCAAAACACACTCATTCCTGTCCCAAGGTGAAAACAAAGGTACCCAAGAAGTTTCGTGAAGATCAGTTCATAAATACAAGCTGTGTAGAAGTTGTGACAAAAAACTGATTGGACCTAATTTCGGTACAAAATGGCCACTGGCAGCCATCTTGAATTTTGGACCGCACTCAGAAACACTCGTTCTCGTCCCAAGGTGATAACAAAGGTACCCAAGAAGTTTCGTGAAGATCGGTTGATAAATACAGCCTCTAGCCCAAGCCGTATTGACATGTGCACTTACAGTGTATAAGTAGCACTAAATAAATCAAAATTCATCTAATTTGCATAATTTCTGCACGAGAAAAAAACCCGTACTGTATATGATATATTCCATTTTAATGAATATTCATACAAAAATTTATTCAAATCAGAACTTTCATACAGAAGTTCTGTACAAAAGACTGATTGCACTAATTTTGGTACAAAATGGCTGCTGGTGGCCATCTTGAATTTCGGACCACACCCACAAACACTTGTTCTCATCCCACGGTGATAACAAAGGTACCCAAGAAGTTTTGTAAAGATCGGTTCATAAATATGGCCTCTAGCCTGAGCTGTATAGAAGTTGTGTACAAAAAACTGATTAGACCTAATTTTGGTACAAAATGGCCACTGGCAGCCATCTTGAATTTTGGACCGCACTCAGAAACACTCGTTCTCGTTCCAAGGTGATAACAGAGGTACCCAAGAAGTTTCGTGAAGATCAGTTGATAAATACAGCCTCTAGCCCGAGCCGTATTGACATGTGTACTTACTGTGTGTAAGTAGCACTGAAAAAATCAAAGTACATCTAATTTGCATAATTCCTGCAAGATAAAAAACCTGTATTATATGTGATGTATCCCATGGTACTAAACATTCACACAAAACATTTTTCAAAGCAGCGCTTTCATATGGAAGTTCTGTGCAAAAATCTGATTGCATCTAATTTTGTACAAAATGGCTGCCATCGGCCATCTTGAATTTTGGACCGCACCCAAAAATACTCGTTCTCATCCCACGGTGATACCAAAGGTACCCAAGAAGTTTCTTAAAGATCAGTTTATAAATACGGCCTCTAGCCCGAGCCGTATTGGCATTTGCACTTACAGTGCTGAAAGTAACACTAAATATATCAAAGTTAGTCTAATTTGCATAATTTACGTATGAGAAAAAAAAACGTATTATAATTGATGTATCCCATGATACCAAACATTCATACAAAAAATTATTCAAATAAGCGCTTTCATATGGAAGTTCTGCACAAAAATCTGATTGTACCTAAGTCTGTACAAAATTGCAGCTAGCAGCCAACTTGAATTTCGGATCGGACCCCAAAACACTCGTTCTCGTCCCACGGTCATAACAAAGGTACCCAAGAAGTTTTGTAAAGATCGGTTCATAAATACGGCCTCTAGCCAGAGCCGTATTGAACTGTTGACAGACGACTGGGCATGGCATAAGCTCAAATTTGGCTTCGCCAAAGTTGAGCTAAAAATCTCCATTCTACCCTAGTGTTGAAACGATTAGTCAACTAGTCGAAGTCGATTTTCAGAAAAATCAACTTTGAAATCCGCCAGATGACTAGTCGGGAAACTCAAAGATGAAGTCGTAAAATGCCAATAGTGGAGGTTAATGATCACAAACATCAGACGTTTCTGCTTCGTGGTGGACCTATTTTAAATTGTATTGTGAAGTGGATATCAATGCAATCATTGTCGTTTCTTGATGCCGATAATGTTACAACTTAGATTTCAGCAGCATTACAATCACTGATTTCACCTAACCTAATCACTGGCACGCGTTGAAGAAAAATACTTTGATGTACAGCTTCAAAGATGCCGTTAATTCATGCAAGCGTTCTGTTCCTCACCCAAGTCGCCCACACTTTTTAATTGATATAAAAATAAAATACATGCCTGAAATACTCAGAAAGCTGCTCCATGTTCTATGATATTACTGTACTGGTTTGGGTGCAGCTGGCGAAGACCAGATATGAAGGTGAGGAAACTGTCCGTCACAAAATTTGACCCGGGAGTTTTTAATTAATTGCACCGGCCGAATGACGGCACACTTCAAACATTTTACAAATTCACGAAACTTCTGTTTTAACATCATTGGGTACTTTTTCCACTGTACGGACAGAGGACTAGGAGGCACGCACTTCCCATGTATCCTAATTTTTTTACTGAATGGTTAAAGCTATAATATGCACAACGTTTTAAAAAACTCAAAATACGAAAAAAAGAACAGCTACATTCATGACTATGACAAGGAAACTTCATCAAATACCTGTCAAACGAGTCATTAAACGAAAGGGTTATCAACTTAAATGTAAAAGTCTCTTATCACCTAATTTACTGAGACAATTATGTTTTCAACAGAAAAGCCGACTAGTCGATTTGAATCGATTACTCCCGTCGATAAGTTGATTTTGAAAAATAGGTAATCCTTTCAACACTATTCTACCCCCACCCCCTCCCCCAAACCGCATATGCATAGGAGTCCACATATACTGCTTACAATATGTTTACATCAAGATGGATGCAGATCAATCATGTTTATTGGTGATTAACTCCACACAGAGATGAGAGTAGCAGACAGCCCTCGCAATTCAAATTTTTTGGCTTCGGCAGTTGCTTGCCGTAGCAAATTTATGTGCTTCAGCAGTTACTACGGCATTTCTGGGAAGGCAATACATGCAGATTTTTTTTATCGGGGTCTCGGGGGGGGGGGGGGGGGGGGGGGGGGGGGGGGGTCCTTTTCTCGCCCTAGGAAAATTTTGAAATCTGCTATCAAAAGGAGTGTTCTAGTGGATTTTGGGGTCGAAATCCACTTGATATTTTGGATGACAAAATTAGGTTTTTTTTACTCGAATCCATCCCTGCAATGTCATATGCACGGTCGATTTGTCAGTTTGCGATCGAAATTTGCAGGACTGCAAAACGAATGAATTTCATCTGAGCTGAATATTGAGTAAAATACATTTCAAACTTATTTCTCAGAAAAAACATGATGTTTGTTTACCTGTATTTATGTATATTCCCTGGAATCAAAAAATGAATGTTGACCCATTTTCTGTAAATGTAGAACTCAGTCCGGGAAACCCCCACACATTATATATGGAGAAGATGCGCATGTGTACGGCGCGAATTCAATTGTTTTCGAGAGGGGTATCACAATAAACAAACCAATAACAGAAAGTTTAAGTAAGTGTAACGTTGGCTGCGCGTTTCCGTTTTCAGCTAGCGGTGTGTGTCTCTCATTGTGCAGAGTGAACTGCTGCATGTCACACATTCGTCCAAATCTGGACACAAAGTCTGTAATATAATTTTTTGGTCTGATACATCCTGCGGAACAGTATGTACCAAACCAAAAAAATATATTACGGACTTTGGGTCCAAGTTTGGACAAGTCAAACATCACTGCAGATTATTTCTACTACGGCAACTGTGTGCCGTAGTCAGCACCGTTTGCTTCAGCAAATCGCTTCGGCAAAGCCGATAGCCAAAGCCAATTGCGAGGACTGAGCAGATGTAAACAAATTCTGCAAAGTGTAAATCGCCAAGCAAAGCGAGGCAAGCACAACTAACAAAGGTCGGGATCCAGGGGCCATTCTGGAGTTGTAGATGCTCCAAGATTCACACATTTATTTACATGGAACTAATTGCAAGTGTCAATGACACTGTAGCTTAACTTGACTGTGTGTAGTGTTTGATAAAAAGGATAATATTCAATGTTTATGAAAGGATTATGAAATGAGACAAAAATTGTAATAATTGGGAATATGTTAATTTCTGTTCCCTGTATGTCATGTTTTTAATAAAAATAATTTGAAGTGTAGACGGCACTAAAGTATGTTATATGTTAAATTCTGTTCCTGTATGCTATGTTTTCAATAAGAATAATTTGAGGTGTAGACTGCACTAAAGTATGTTATATGTTAATTTCTCTTCGCTGTATGCTATGTTTTCAATAAGAATAATTTGAGGTGTAGACTGTACTAAAGTATGTTAATGAATGTCAACCAAAGTTACCAAGTTACAGAAAAAAGATTCCAAAATGAGTCATCGTACCAAGTTACAATGAAATCCCTTCATAAATATAACTCATAGACTTTGCTAAAGGAACAGTTTCGCGGTCACGGTTGACCAAAATAGGAGAGTCTCACCTAGATATCATACCAAGTTATTCTACCAAGTTACAATGAAATCCCTCCATAAAAACAACTTGTAGACAGTGTTAAAGGAATCTAGGTCATGTCACCAGGCAGTGGTAACGGCTGACCAATCGTGACCAAAATAGGGCAGTCTCATCTAGATATCATGCCGAGTTATCCTTCCAAGTTACAATGAAATCACTTCATAAATATGAACTGTAGACTGTGCTGAACAAATCTTGGTCACGAACAAATCTTGGTCACGTGCCTGTGTGGTTATGGCCAAAATAGGACGTTCTCATCTAGACTTTGATGAGATACGGAGTCATCCTACAAATTTGCAATGAAATCCCTTCATAAATACACGCTGTAGACTGTGCTAAAGGAATCTAGGTAATATGCCCCTGCAGCCATCACGGTTGACTGAACCCGACCAAAATATGACGTTCTCAACTAGAAATTATTCAAAGTCATCCTACGAAGTTACAATAAAATCCCTTCAAAAATACGACCTGTAGACTGTGCTAAATGTTTTCGGGTTTCGGGTCTGTGCAGCCATCATTGTTGACCAATCGTGACCAAAAGGGGATGTTCTCATACAGACCTTATACGGAGTCATCCTACCAAGTTGCAATGAAATCCCTTCATAAATACGACCTGTAGAGTGTACTAAAGATTTTCGGGTTTTGGGCTCGCATTGCCATCCGGTTCACCGATCGTGACCAAAAGGGGACGTTCTCATCTAGACATGACCTCAAACCTGCATATGAAATTTTGTGATGATCGGACAAGAACTACAGTCTGTGCTAAAGAAAATGTGAAGAGACTCACAGACTTAGACTGACACACTAACAGACTTCCATACGCGTGATGGCAATAGCTTATCTTGACTGTGTCAAGTTGAGCTCAAAATGTTGATGGCCGTGATAGGTTTGAATTTATGTCGGAACATTTTCTGATATGCACTTTCATTTCCACATGTTGTTTTAATGCTTTTTTTGCCATCATTTCCATTATCAATTTCGTTTGCACTCCCTAATACACTTCATTTTTCCAGTGCGATGAAAACTAGGTCTTTATTGAACAATGAATATACTCAAGAAACAAGAAATTCCACTGTTTGAACTCTCACACTTACTACTACTACTACTACACAATATTACTGTTCAATCAGCATCATGTACACAAACAAACTTGTTTTGACATCCAACAATTGCTAAAATATGAAAAACGAAACTACTAGCGGAATGGAAAAGTTGACTACTGGAAAACAGCTGAATTTTTTGGTTGCATAAAAACATAAAATCTGGGACACAAAAAATGGACCCAGAATTTCTAGAAATTCCAGAAAACTTTATCTCTGACTACACATCAGAAGCTGTTGTCACGATACAGCCTCAGCTGCTGATGTGGCATGGAGAATCAATAAATAATCATATGTTACGTAAATGAGGAGCAAGAAGTAAAGAAAAAGAACTTACATATTGGCATCTATAATAATAATAACACTTTGGCCAGCTGCTGATTTGTCGCGGTTCTCGTATGAGAAGGCCTTGGTTACCCCTGTTCTACCAACAGCCTCCCTATTCCTACGCTTCTTCTCTCCTCCCAACACTCGGAGACGAACTGCTTAATGACATCCCTTGCCCCATTCTTCCCAATCTCTCCGATTTGCATATTAACCCTCTCCTTTGAGTCGCCCCCTAACCACGTCCTTCATTCTCCCATCCCACTTCTCCATTATACTCCCCGTGAATCTTGTTTTTTTGGACTGGTATTTTGGGCATTCTAGAAGAAAGTGTTCCAGGGTCTCCACCACACCCAAATTACACATCTGGAACTCCTTTTCACTGTTTTTCCCAATTTTTCCCTTCAGCTCCAGGGACCGCAACCTCAGCTAGAACAACAGTGACCCCCCAAAGGTGCCATCAAGGTACTCTTCAAAACCAGGCTTCTCTTTATCACGCAGGCCATCCAAAGATCTCTTTGATTTGACCCCCCTCGCCAATTAAGGTTACAATCCTCCATGACCCTTTCTCTGACGATCTTTTCACCCTGGTTTGCCCCAACGTCAAGGTCCGAGATCTCCAATGAGTAGTTTTCTACTAGCTCCCTCACTTGGACCATCCACCCCATCTTGATATTTGAGTTGAAAGTTCTCAGGAACATTACTTTACACCATCGGCTATTGGGGAGATTTACCAAATAATTAAGATAACCAAGTTTCAACCGGTCTATCATGTCCTTGATCCTCACCCAAGCTCACCCCAGATTGCTTCTAGCGCTGCGGCATTACTTGACCCTGTTATCCATCGGCCTGCATCGTTCTGCAGGATTTCCAGCCGTCTGGTTTAGGGGTACAACTTCCGTACCGTATGTTATACTTGGCATCTATCCACAGGTTGTTGAAGAACAAAAGTATTTACGATAAGGACAAATGAACTCCACCCGACTGTTTGAGTTACCTGGCTGGAGCCTTCACTTGCACTCATCTACTCACACGGTGGTGGTGCTGAAACGATTATACGGTTAACCAGGAACGGAACGGTTATGAGCGTATTCCGGTTACAATTTTCCTAACCGCTTAAACAATGTTACATCACAAATGCAGCGCAAACTTTCCTGTGGATTTTGGACGACAGATAACTGAACATCAAACAACAAACCGTCCTTAATACTAGTGATGTGCGGTTAACCGAAATTACGGTCGGCTTCGTTTTTTTCTAAATACTGAAACCGTATGTGCGCAAAAAATAGCTTTTTCGGTTCTTTTATTCCTTTTATTTTATTCCCGCGAAATAAAGACGCTAAAAGTCAAAATG
Source organism: Pictodentalium vernedei (assembly GCA_031216915.1). NCBI lineage: Eukaryota > Metazoa > Mollusca > Scaphopoda > Dentaliida > Dentaliidae > Pictodentalium > Pictodentalium vernedei. The sequence continues at coordinate 4,629 of JAUFNR010000350.1, read as the reverse complement.
ACAGAAAGAAATCAACATCCAATCTATGATTTCTTCACAAGGATTGATGAACAGCAGGCACAATGCGCCCTTTGCAAAAAAAAGGTTGGTTGCTGACCAAGGCAACACTTCCAATCTTATACGACATTTGTACAGACATCCTACAGAAATTGAAAAATTCAAAGCATTACAATTTCAGCGGGAGGCGAGGAAACGAATGAAGGTAAGTGTTCAGCCAAATTGAGCCAATCCTCACCAACCACAAGTCACTACCCTGTATTCATGGGCGGTCGTTCTCATCAGTATCAAATAATAACAAACATCACCATAATCCTATTGGTGAACAATTCCACCATTCTGTACCAGTACCACTGTGTTTTAAGCCAACCCCTTTATGTTATTTATTAAACAAATGTTAATTTTATGCTTGGAGAACTGAACAATTCTATTGAACGAATTGATACTGCGACATTAACAGTCAGCAACTTTCAATGAACTGACAGAAAAGCTATAAATAACTCTCCCATAAAAGCATTCTGACCTGACAATTTGATGGGGTTCACAACGGATGCTGGAGTAAATTACGACGACAGGTTTCCATCACTTTTCAATTTACAACACAAGCTGTCTGGGTGCGCCTGTTTTGAAATATAATTATTATGAATATGTAACAAACTTTTCACCACGTTAAATTCCGATATTCAATTATTTACATTTCACGAACATAATGTGAACTACACTAGGGGAACCAACGTACCTTTTGGAAGAAATAATAGTTAGTAAATCCTATACTGGGGAATCCAGATTGCAGAAATTGGCAGAAAACTCGACAACAATGTCATCACATATTTTCTGAGCGGCAGAAATCCAAATATTAAAACACCTAACGGAATTCTTGTTAATTTGTGGAATAAAAATAATACACTACTATTCCAAGACATCAATTGTTGAGAATTTTACAAAACCCCACTCCGAACCTTGTTTCCACATTTTTTCTATTGACGAATGAATAAAGGTGTGACCGATATTAGAACTTTAGGGTGGAGCCAAATCTCCTGCCAATTACGTGACGTTGATCACTTGTTCTGACCATCGCGTCACACCAACAAATCAGTGTGTCAATCATGTTTTGATAACTGACTTGGGGGAACTATAAAGTGATGAGGAATCACGGCTTTGTGCTTACCACTTGAAATTGCGACCATTCATTCCTGTTTGTACACGCCCATTGAACTTTGCATGTTTACCCGCTTTGATCATTCATTTCTCATTCTTTCTATCCCTTTGTAACTGTACTGATCTTTAAATTACCAGTTGGACTTGTTGCGAATTTGCTGGTGAGTACAGAAAACCCCAATAAAAACTTTAAAACAGTTGCCTTCATATTTTGTTTTTTGCCGGATGTTCCGTATTCACACAGCGTATTTCACTATTTACAGTACATGCCAAGTGTATTACGTCTCAAACACCCAACGCGGTGGTCGTTTTTTAAAAAATCACCGGCAGACACCATGTCACCACGGTGTAATTATGAATGAATAAATCACCGTGTCCATACCGCGTTCAAGGGTGAAAAAGATTAGTGACCTTTTTTTACACTGGAAGTCTCGATTACCAATAAAACAATGTGCTCCCGTAACTCTTTTGAAGTGCCGCCGGAGATAAAACAAACTTGAAAATTAAAACATAAAATTAAAAAGACACATGGATATTGTTTCTGACACCCTTCCCCTCCACCGACAGATGCCGTGTGGCCCATTTGCAAACGCCGTGGGGAACGCATGTAAACTAGATTTCTGATCATATTGTAGGTTTCGGAAATCGGCTTTTGAGCGAGTTTGTGGGCCGGTTGAGTCTCGTCAGCATTTAAAAAAAAAAACTTTAAAAGATTTTAAAAAAGCGATATTATTCAACCTCTAACGTGTGATCAGAATGAAAATACTCAGACTGAGGCAGTGTAGGCAGCAATCTCACATGCAAGTGAAACCGGAAATAAAAATAAAAAATATCGTGACTGACACAATGTTGACATTTGGCGCTGCGTGGATCCGAAAAGTTCTATTAATTTATCGATCGTTCGGTGACATTAAAGTTAACTTTACAGACAAAATGGAAACACAAGAACAAGGGTTAAATCCATAACCGTAATTCCAAAGAAAACACAGAGTAGGCCACATGTACTTAAAGGAACCGAATTCACCCCCCCACCCCCCACCCCTTTATTTATTTATTGGTGTTTAAGGTCACATACTTATGCACAATGGCTAATCGTGACCGTGACAGTTTTACGGGTGGAGGAAGCCGGAGTACCCGGAGAGAACCACCGAGCAACGACGAGCAGCTGTCAGCTCCCCAACATCGTAACTCTGAACTCTGCACCGCAGCACAGGCAGGGGTAGATTGGTTGAAGACATGCGCACCATCGACGTGCAGTACGCCTCAGCACACAGCATCATCGTGCCCCCCATGTAGGCAATCGGGGTGAAGTGTCTTGCCCAAGGACACAACGCGGTTGCCGCAGGTGGGAATCAAACCGAGGACCTCTCGGCTTGCAGCCTGCAACTCTACCAACTGAGCCACCGCGCCGCCCCCCCCCCCCCCCCCCTTTTCAAATCGACAAAAGTAAAAAAAAAAAATTGAAACAAGTGTGTGGAGACGTAAATGGATGTGAACAGATCAACACTTGCACAAGAATAGACCTGGTCTGTGCGTGTAAATCCTCTGCGCATCAAACTGAGAACGAAAAGTATTAAAGCCTTCAGTCTTAACTCCACCCGTCTTTTATTTTATGGAAATATAGCCTATGGTATCTTGCGTTTGTGGCAGTAAAATTGACGAGCACTTTTACTCAGAAATCTCTAGTAGCTAAGAGAAGCAGAGTATTTCAAGGTCTATCAATGAATGTCATGAAGGATTCAGCAGGATAAGTCCCCCCCATCTCCCTCCCAACAAAACGTCCTCCAATACAGTTTGGTGTAGCCATACAGGCCTACTTTGCCCCGGGTAAAAATGAAATCATACATAGGCTTAATTTTTTTTTTCAATTCAGAAAATGATTTGCCCGATCCCAAGGCAGATTCAATTATTTTTTAAAAATGATTTCCGGAAAAACATGTCTGTAGACTCTTAAATGGAACGAGCTCGGTCCAACGAGAGCTCACGACCTGAGCAATAAAAATTAAGTTGATGCAAAAAAAAAAAAAAAATTTTTTTCAGTTGGGCTTATTACAGATCTATCTGTTTAAGATTCCAGTGAATGCAGCCAAGGGTTAACTAATAATTAAATGATGAAAGCTGCTTTCATTTTCAAAAGTGGGGGTTGGGCAAAAAAATTGTATCTGAATTGCCCCCCCCCCCCCCCCCCCCCCCCCCCCCGTTCCCCCTTTACTGTCAATTGGTAAAATTATTATAAAAAATAAACAAATAAATAGGCAGCCATGTCCATCAGTGATATCCAAATTACTTCAAGCAGAAGTTATTTACCCAACAGCAGAACATCAGAAATCAGTCAAAAGCCAATTTTACGGTTGGGGGTTCTCTCACCACAAAGTCGGCTGTTTGGGGTGAATCGATATTCTGATCGGACATGCATTTCTGTGTTAAATGGTTAAAGAAACGCGCATTCGTATGAAAGAAAAACAGTGATCGCGCCGTATGTTTTGACTATTTATTCATCAATATCATATGAAAGAACACATCAGAAAGTGTGTTTTTTAAATACAAGGGCATTATTTTTTCACAACTTCCAAACAACACGTGTTTGAGAAGTCAGCCATTTAATCGTCTGAATGCTTTTCGCTCCGCTCAGTTCGCCCCGCCGGGTTAAATTCAAGTAATATATAGGGCTGGGCGATATGGGAATCTGAATACCGGTAACGATATCAGAAAAAATATCGCGATATACCGGTATAATCGTGCAGCAGTGTGTGAAACGCATATTAAGTGCAAGGGATATCATGAATAAAAAATATATTTTTGGAGCAAAAGATAGAAGTATCACTTACTGCTCTGGAAAAATGAGTGATTGAATGGAAGACCATAATAATCCATGTCTACAAAGTTATTGAACCTATTGTTTAATACGAAAATAAGCCATAAAATTATCATGGGTTTACTGGCTTTCATCTGAATCTGGGATACAAGTAAATTAGTCTTTGTCAATTTAATTCCTGTAAAAACATGGCCAGCCTCTCTTGACTGATAAGCATTTAATTACTGACCCAGGCAATTGTCACATTGTGTTAATTGCGTATGTGTGGCTTCATGAAAACAGTGGCAAACAAAACTTTTTATCAAAACAACGGGTATCCAGTTGATGGGATTCTGAGGGCCTGGTTTCACAAAGAACCAGAAGTAGCTCCTCCCCTTCTCCTATCTTCCAGCAGTGAACTTCCTCAGATGACAATGTCAAATGTAATCTGTCACATGTCAGGCCAGTCGGTCTGTTGATATTAAGCACGCCTCCAAGACGTGATCACCCTTCACTTTCATGAGAGTCTGCAGGTGTCAATCACCAGCCGACAATGTTTTCTCCCAGTGATGGCATCACACCTCTGTCATATTTGACAAAAATTGTTGCACATTTCGCAATTGTGAATATGTGTGATTTGAAACATTTTTGTGTCAGATTGCTGACGACGAATTAAGCGA
>JAUFNR010000267.1:0-55495 GCA_031216915.1 Pictodentalium vernedei | reverse complement strand
ATCGTGAAATGCTTGAACGTTCCAATCGAATTCCAATTTCTCTGTGCGATTTACCCGAATTAATAATGACACAGAATTAATTCTGCCCAACACAGAACATGACCTGCTCTTAAGCTTGTAATCACACAAATCGGATACCAGTTCTTCACCATAATAAATCTGGGAAGTTTGGGAAAGTGACTCTTCTTAACTGTACATAACTTTCTCAGGGCTACAATATGAACCAACGTTACCACTCGCTTGTTTGAAACAAAGAGTCTTAAAGAACAGCCGATCAAGACCACGAGCAGAGTGTTGAGGTACCCAATGCCCACCAAATGCTGAAACAAGTCGAATCTGAACCTAAAACCCAAATCATATGGGTTCCCCTCTAAAATATTCATTCACCTTTAATATGATACATAAATTTAAGGCTGACCCGGATAAACAGAGAAAGAGGTAGAAAACCAGAATGTCCCACGTGGATGCTCGTAGGAATGTAAACTTCATCTGTGACACACTAATTATTGTAACGTGAATGCTTTCCTACCCATCGTGACTCCCTGTTCTCCATATCCGTATCGAAAAACCGCGAGCGGCAAATCAAGACGAAAAGACCAATTTAGAGGTCGAAAATGTAAAACTGAAATAAAATGCCTCCCACCCCGACCAAACTATGCCATACACACGCCTTGAAAGTATGCTATCCATAAATGACAGACACTCTAGCACATGGAATCATGACACCGGTCCGCCGCCCCTGTTTAGCTCCAAAGTTTGTCTAACTTGTAAGTAGAGCCAATATACCACCAGTCATTCTGTGAAAGATACATTTTTAGCTCAAAATACACAGTATATTTAAAGTTTGTAGTATTGGATTGCATTTATTTGTTTACTATTACGGTATCACGACTCTTTCCTCAACCTAATTTGTGTTCTGTTGGATGAAAGTGGACGGATAGCACAGAGAGAACCATTCCTACGCCAGCTATCTACCCACTACATATCTTCCTAACTTACGAACTGGTACACGAAGGGCTAGCATTGGTGAAGGCAAGTGTACCATCAACGTGTTGTACGCATTTGCACAATGCGCAGATTGCTCCCACATGGGCAGCTGAAATTAAGGGCCTCACCACTGACACAACGGCGGAGAAGAAATGCATTGCTTATAGTGGTAATAAAACAGTGTCCAGTGCATATACTCTAAGTTTAGTCACAGAGCTATTTATTAAGTGGAGTAGAAAATATTTGCAATCTTTCATTTCAAGGAAACATTAAATCTGGCAGACAGTGGTGCTGAGCAGACAAAAGCCATCATCAAACATTGATTATCGTTTCGTTATTTGACTTAATTTTTGTAACATAACAGCGTCCATAATTATACAATATGACTTACAGAGAATTGGTCTGTCTCTTTGGGGCAATTGGTTGTTTACCAACATTTTTGTTTAAATATACTGATTGTGGAGTATTCCAGCCCTTTGACCGGCTAATTTGCGAACACATGCACTGTAGATGAATGTGCAACCAGCACAAAGCGAAAAATGTATGTGTATGAATAATGAGCAAAATCTAAGAACAGGTGGGTTTTGAACTCACATCGCATTGAATGCGCACTTTTCATACAGCAGTGTGACGCCTGTACTAACTGAGGCTACCGGCCGATTCGTTCTCTTGTGGTAAAATATAAATAAAGAACTTTAAGTCATAAGACTTCCATCATTCTGTTTCCAGAGGAGAAAAATATCGTTCATTTTCGAGTAATGAAGGGGTATAGGCAGAATATGCTAGTGCTAGTTTTTAATAAAAAATGACAGAAAAAAGCAGCTGTGATAAGTTACGCTATAAAACCAGCTTAATGAGTGAGCAGGACGATTTTTTTGGCAGGGATCTGTTTTAGTTGTTCAGACCGGAGTAACATTGTCATAACATCCAGAGTTACTATAAATAGTAACAATTGACTGATGTTGGCACTTATTTTGGTACAAAATATCATCACCAGATATCAAAATTTGAACACAAATATCCCAAAAAGGGGTGAATAGAAAGTGCAGATGTTCCGAACCAAAATCCAGAACATCTCAATAAAGAGAAAGACTCTTTTTACCCGTTAAAAATATTGGTTGTTAAAAGCGCATTTTCGAAAAATTTGTGAAATTTTACCAAATTGGCACTCATTTTTTACCCCTGTCCATATTCTTGTCCAAGCATTCAATCTATTCTCAGTCAAGTTACGTATGTTTCCGTGGTATAGAATCACCCATATATCAATAACACTGACATTTCTGAAAATGCGAGGACCCTCTGATGTAGGAAGCACACCTATTAGGAAAAAAGCAATTCAAAGTGCCAAAGATTCAGCATTTGACCACCACCTAATTGTTTACTGTTTTGTTGGTCACACCCACCTAGTATTTATGCCTAAATCATTGCTATAAACTAAACAAAATGAAGTTTAGCCTATTGTTTGCAATCAAGTTGCCACGTCAGAGAAGAAGCACACAAGTCTTTAAATCCTGGGTCATATTAAAGCAGTAAAGCATAACGTGGCCACCCCAGTTTCCAGGGACCCTACAAGAATAGACCCATGTGCACTCTTATAAAATATACATCCATCGGCTGCAGCATAAATGCACTCCCTTGTCTATAGCTCCTATGTGTTTGTGTGTGTGTGTGTGGGGGGGGGGGGGGTGGCAGGGACGAAAGGGTTGAAGGAATCAAACATAGTTTAGCCATGCCCTCCACTGAAAGGCAGTAATCATGATATTCTGAGATTTTGGGTATAAGCACACATATCGAAAATCTGCGCCCCTGATAAATCTAAAAGAAATTGATAATTTGATTTGTTCAAAAACGTACTCTCATAACTCTAACTGACCATTGATAACCTTTGTGTGGTAGCTGGACAATATAATTGAAACCTCATCCCATAGCACTGAACAAATATGGGACTATACTTGGGGGTATCCAAAGCAAATCCACCCTCATCACTTCACTCACCGTTACACGTCTTGATCGTCATTTTGAATGGTAGAAATATCTGTCGGGCCACAAAATAATTGGCCTCCCGTTAAATGAGTGTCTTAGATATCTCAAATGACTGATATTTAAGCGAGCGCCATTGCTATTCGGGGTTTGCTCAGTTGTATATAAGGAAGGCCTTTCCCGTTTCAAAAGGGAACAATCAAAATCAGCTTCTGAAAAGGCACCATTTGATTTTAGACAGACTTACCTCCCTCCGTCTTTCTGTAAGAAGACGCTGTGGAGGTATAATCGAAAATTGGCAGTCTTCCAAACGCAGAGGTTGCTTTCCTGTAGAAGCACTGAAAAACAAACGATTGGAATTGACAAGTTTCTTTCGGTCGGCTGTACCAGCTATATTTTGAATAGATAGAACACTAAAGACGCGAACAGAAGATCATTCATTCAGTCTGTTTAGAAAGAATATGGATGGATTCTCCTTGAAGAGTTTGCCTCGTGTTTCATATATCTAACGAGTGAAACTCCGAGTCATGATTTTATAATGTACAGAAAAGTGACACTTTGCGTTCAACCTACGGCTGTCATTGCCGGAAAACTGAATTTAGGCCTACCCATTGTTTACTTCAAGTTGATTTATTTCTGTCAGAACAAGCATTTCAGCAAAAGGAAATGTGAAAATAATGTTATTTTTATATGTAGAACATTTCTGCATCATAAAATGGGCCAGAAAAAATATTGAGGTTTTTGATGAACTTGCTTAAGGGTAACCATAGGCAAAAATTTAAAAAAAAATTTTTTTTCAGTTGACTAAACCAATAAATAGCACACGTAAAATTTTCATTGTTCATGATTTTATTCTTGTGAAATATTATCTTCTGAATTATAGAAGACATTTTAACAGTTACTGTGTGGTGAGTGAACACCTCATTCACGTTATCATAAGTATTAATTGGAACACTGGCTTATACAAGTTCTCAACTTAGAATAGAAAGAGTCTATGGTTTCGAACTTCGGCTGTTACGTGAAATGCTTGAACGTTCCAACGAATTCCAATTTCTCTGTGCGATTTACCCGAATTAATAATGACACAGAATTAATTCTGCCCAACACAGAACATGACCTGCTCTTAAAGCTTGTAATCACACAAATCGGATACCAGTTCTTCACCATAATAAATCTGGGAAGTTTGGAAAGTGACTCTTCTTAAACTGTACATAACTTTCTCAGGGCTACAATATGACCAACGTTACCACTCGCTTGTTTGAAACAAAGAGTCTTAAAGAACAGCCGATCAAGACCACGAGCAGAGTGTTGAGGTACCCAATGCCCACCAAATGCTGAAACAAGTCGAATCTGAACCTAAAACCCAAATCATATGGTTCCCCTCTAAAATATTCATTCACCTTTAATATGATACATAAATTTAAGGCTGACCCGGGATAAACAGAGAAAGAGGTAGAAAAACCAGAATGTCCCACGTGGATGCTCGTAGGAATGTAAACTTCATCTGTGACACACTAATTATTGTAACGTGAATGCTTTCCTTACCCATCGTGACTCCCTGTTCTCCATATCCTTATCGAAAAACCGCGAGCGGCAAATCAAGACGAAAAGACAATTTAGAGGTCGAAAATGTAAAACTGAAATAAAATGCCTCCCCACCCCGACCAAACTATGCCATACACACGCCTTTGAAAGTATGCTATCCATAAATGACAGACACTCTAGCACATGGAATCATGACACCGGTCCGCCGCCCCTGTTTAGCTCCAAAAGTTGTCTAACTTGTAAGTAGAGCCAATATACCACCAGTCATTCTGTGAAAGATACATTTTTAGCTCAAAATACACAGTATATTTAAAGTTTGTAGTATTGGATTGCATTTATTTGTTTACTATTACGGTATCACGACTCTTTCCTCAACCTAATTTGTGTTCTGTTGGATGAAAGTGGACGGATAGCACAGAGAGACCATCCTACGCCAGCTATCTACCCACTACATATCTTCCTAACTTACTAAACTGGTACACGAAGGGCTAGCATTGGTTGAAGGCAAGTGTACCATCAACGTGTTGTACGCATTTGCACAATGCGCAGATTGCTCCCACATGGGCAGCTGAAATTAAGGGCCTCACCACTGACACAACGGCGGAGAAGAAATGCATTGCTTATAGTGGTAATAAAACAGTGTCAGTGCATATACTCTAAGTTAGTCACAGAGCTATTTATTAAGTGGAGTAGAAAATATTTGCAATCTTTCATTTCAAGGAAACATTAAATCTGGCAGACAGTGGTGCTGAGCAGACAAAAGCCATCATCAAACATTGATTATCGTTTCGTTATTTGACTTAATTTTTGTAACATAACAGCGTCCATAATTATACAATATGACCTACAGAGAATTGGTCTGTCTCTTGGGGCAATTGGTTGTTACCAACATTTTTGTTTAAATATACTGATTGTGGAGTATTCCAGCCCTTTGACCGGCTAATTTGCGAACACATGCACTGTAGATGAATGTGCAACCAGCACAAAGCGAAAAATGTATGTGTATGAATAATGAGCAAAATCTAAGAACAGGTGGGTTTTGAACTCACATCGCATTGAATGCGCACTTTTCATACAGCAGTGTGAACGCCTGTACTAACTGAGCTACCGCCGATTCGTTCTCTTGTGGTAAAATATAAATAAAGAACTTTAAGTCATAAGACTTCCATCATTCTGTTTCCAGAGGAGAAAATATCGTTCATTTTCGAGTAATGAAGGGGTATAGGCAGAATATGCTAGTGCTAGTTTTTAATAAAAAATGAACAGAAAAAAGCAGCTGTGATAAGTTACGCTATAAACCAGCTTAATGATTGAGCAGACGATTTTTTTGGCAGGATCTGTTTAGTTGTTCAGACCGGAGTAACATTGTCATAACATCCAGAGTTACTATAAATAGTAACAATTGACTGATGTTGGCACTTATTTTGGTACAAAATATCATCACCAGATATCAAAATTTGAACACAAATATCCCAAAAAGGGGTGAATAGAAAGTGCAGATGTTCCGAACCAAAATCCAGAACATCTCAATAAAGAGAAAGACTCTTTTTACCCGTTAAAAATATTGTTTGTTTAAAAAGCGCATTTTCGAAAATTTGTGAAATTTTTACCAAATTGGCACTCATTTTTTACCCCTGTCCATATTCTTGTCCAAGCATTCAATCTATTCTCAGTCAAGTTACGTATGTTTCCGTGGTATAGAATCACCCATATATCAATAACACTGACATTTCTGAAAATGCGAGGACCCTCTGATGTAGGAAGCACACCTATTAGGAAAAAGCAATTCAAAGTGCCAAAGATTCAGCATTTGACCACCACCTAATTGTTTACTGTTTTTTGGGTCACACCCACCTAGTATTTATGCCTAAATCATTGCTATTAAACATAACAAAATGAAGTTTAGCCTATTGTTTGCAATCAAGTTGCCAAGTCAGAGAAGAAGCACACAAGTCTTTAAATCCTGGGTCATATTAAAGCAGTAAAGCATAACGTGGCCACCCCAGTTTCCAGGGACCCTACAAGAATAGACCCATGTGCACTCTTATAAAATATACATCCATCGGCTGCAGCATAAATGCACTCCCTTGTCTATAGCTCCTATGTGTTTGTGTGTGTGTGTGTGTGTGGGGGGGGGGGGGGGGGGTGGCAGGGACGAAAGGGTTGAAGGAATCAAACATAGTTTAGCCATGCCCTCCACTGAAAGGCATTAATCATGATATTCTGAGATTTTGGGTATAAGCACACATATCGAAAATCTGCGCCCCTGATAAATCTAAAAGAAATTGATAATTTGATTTGTTCAAAACGTACTCTCATAACTCTAAATGGCCATTGATAACCTTTGTGTGGTAGCTGGACAATATAATTGAAACCTCATCCCATAGCACTGAACAAATATGGGACTATACTTGGGGGTATCCAAAGCAAATCCACCCTCATCACTTCACTCACCGTTACACGTCTTGATCGTCATTTTGAATGTAGAAATATCTGTCGGGCCACAAAATAATTGGCCTCCCGTTAAATGAGTGTCTTAGATATCTCAAATGACTGATATTTAAGCGAGCGCCATTGCTATTCGGGTTTGCTCAGTTGTATATAAGGAAGGCCTTTCCCGTTTCAAAAGGGAACAATCAAAATCAGCTTCTGAAAAGGCACCATTTGATTTTAGACAGACTTACCTCCCTCCGTCTTTCTGGTAAGAAGACGCTGTGGAGGTATAATCGAAAATATGGCAGTCTTCCAAATCGCAGAGGTTGCTTTTCCTGTAGAAGCACTGAAAAACAAACGATTGGAATTGACAAGTTTCTTTCGGTCGGCTGTAACAGCTATATTTTGAATAGATAGAACACTAAAGACGCGAACAGAAGATCATTCATTCAGTCTGTTTTAGAAAGAATATGGATGGATTCTCCTTGAAGAGTTTGCCTCGTGTTTCATATATCTAACGAGTGAAACTCCGAGTCATGATTTTATAATGTACAGAAAAGTGACACTTTGCGTCAACCTACGGCTGTCATTGCCGGAAAACTGAATTTAGGCCTACCCATTGTTTACTTCAAGTTGATTTATTCTGTCAGAACAAGCATTTCAGCAAAAGGAAATGTGAAAATAATGTTATTTTTATATGTAGAACATTTCTGCATCATAAAATGGGCCAGAAAAAATATTGAGGTTTTTGATGAATTGCTTAAGGGTAACCATAGGCAAAAATTTAAAAAAAAATTTTTTTTCAGTTGACTAAACCAATAAATAGCACACGTAAAATTTTCCATTGTTCATGATTTTATTCTTGTGAAATATTATCTTCTGAATTATAGAAGACATTTTAACAGTTACTGTGTGGTGAGTGAACACCTCATTCACGTTATCATAATTATTAATTGGAACACTGGCTTATACAAGTTCTCAACTTAGAATAGAAAGAGTCTATGGTTTCGAACTTCGGCTGTTACGTGAAATGCTTGAACGTTCCAACGAATTCCAATTTCTCTGTGCGATTTACCCGAATTAATAATGACACAGAATTAATTCTGCCCAACACAGAACATGACCTGCTCTTAAAGCTTGTAATCACACAAATCGGATACCAGTTCTTCACCATAATAAATCTGGGAAGTTTGGAAAGTGACTCTTCTTAAACTGTACATAACTTTCTCAGGGCTACAATATGAACCAACGTTACCACTCGCTTGTTTGAAACAAAGAGTCTTAAAGAACAGCCGATCAAGACCACGAGCAGAGTGTTGAGGTACCCAATGCCCCACCAAATGCTGAAACAAGTCGAATCTGAACCTAAAACCCAAATCATATGGTTCCCCTCTAAAATATTCATTCACCTTTAATATGATACATAAATTTAAGGCTGACCCGGGATAAACAGAGAAAGAGGTAGAAAACCAGAATGTCCCACGTGGATGCTCGTAGGAATGTAAACTTCATCTGTGACACACTAATTATTGTAACGTGAATGCTTTCCTTACCCATCGTGACTCCCTGTTCTCCATATCCTTATCGAAAAACCGCGAGCGGCAAATCAAGACGAAAAGACAATTTAGAGGTCGAAAATGTAAAACTGAAATAAAATGCCTCCCACCCCGACCAAACTATGCCATACACACGCCTTGAAAGTATGCTATCCATAAATGACAGACACTCTAGCACATGGAATCATGACACCGGTCCGCCGCCCCTGTTTAGCTCCAAAAGTTGTCTAACTTGTAAGTAGAGCCAATATACCACCAGTCATTCTGTGAAAGATACATTTTTAGCTCAAAATACACAGTATATTTAAAGTTTGTAGTATTGGATTGCATTTATTTGTTTACTATTACGGTATCACGACTCTTTCCTCAACCTAATTGTGTTCTGTTGGATGAAAGTGGACGGATAGCACAGAGAGAACCATCCTACGCCAGCTATCTACCCACTACATATCTTCCTAACTTACTAAACTGGTACACGAAGGGCTAGCATTGGTTGAAGGCAAGTGTACCATCAACGTGTTGTACGCATTTGCACAATGCGCAGATTGCTCCCACATGGGCAGCTGAAATTAAGGGCCTCACCACTGACACAACGGCGGAGAAGAAATGCATTGCTTATAGTGGTAATAAAACAGTGTCAGTGCATATACTCTAAGTTAGTCACAGAGCTATTTATTAAGTGGAGTAGAAAATATTTGCAATCTTTCATTTCAAGGAAACATTAAATCTGGCAGACAGTGGTGCTGAGCAGACAAAAGCCATCATCAAACATTGATTATCGTTTCGTTATTTGACTTAATTTTTGTAACATAACAGCGTCCATAATTATACAATATGACCTACAGAGAATTGGTCTGTCTCTTTGGGGCAATTGGTTGTTTACCAACATTTTTGTTTAAATATACTGATTGTGGAGTATTCCAGCCCTTTGACCGGCTAATTTGCGAACACATGCACTGTAGATGAATGTGCAACCAGCACAAAGCGAAAAATGTATGTGTATGAATAATGAGCAAAATCTAAGAACAGGTGGGTTTTGAACTCACATCGCATTGAATGCGCACTTTTCATACAGCAGTGTGAACGCCTGTACTAACTGAGCTACCGGCCGATTCGTTCTCTTGTGGTAAAATATAAATAAAGAACTTTAAGTCATAAGACTTCCATCATTCTGTTTCCAGAGGAGAAAATATCGTTCATTTTCGAGTAATGAAGGGGTATAGGCAGGAATATGCTAGTGCTAGTTTTTAATAAAAAATGAACAGAAAAAAGCAGCTGTGATAAGTTACGCTATAAACCAGCTTAATGATTGAGCAGACGATTTTTTTGGCAGGGATCTGTTTTAGTTGTTCAGACCGGAGTAACATTGTCATAACATCCAGAGTTACTATAAATAGTAACAATTGACTGATGTTGGCACTTATTTTGGTACAAAATATCATCACCAGATATCAAAATTTGAACACAAATATCCCAAAAAGGGGGTGAATAGAAAGTGCAGATGTTCCGAACCAAAATCCAGAACATCTCAATAAAGAGAAAGGACTCTTTTTACCCGTTAAAAATATTGTTTGTTAAAAAGCGCATTTTCGAAAATTTGTGAAATTTTTACCAAATTGGCACTCATTTTTTACCCCTGTCCATATTCTTGTCCAAGCATTCAATCTATTCTCAGTCAAGTTACGTATGTTTCCGTGGTATAGAATCACCCATATATCAATAACACTGACATTTCTGAAAATGCGAGGACCCTCTGATGTAGGAAGCACACCTATTAGGAAAAAGCAATTCAAAGTGCCAAAGATTCAGCATTTGACCACCACCTAATTGTTTACTGTTTTTTGGGTCACACCCACCTAGTATTTATGCCTAAATCATTGCTATTAAACATAACAAAATGAAGTTTAGCCTATTGTTTGCAATCAAGTTGCCAAGTCAGAGAAGAAGCACACAAGTCTTTAAATCCTGGGTCATATTAAAGCAGGTAAAGCATAACGTGGCCACCCCAGTTTCCAGGGACCCTACAAGAATAGACCCATGTGCACTCTTATAAAATATACATCCATCGGCTGCAGCATAAATGCACTCCCTTGTCTATAGCTCCTATGTGTTTGTGTGTGTGTGTGTGTGGGGGGGGGGGGGGGGTGGCAGGGACGAAAGGGTTGAAGGAATCAAACATAGTTTAGCCATGCCCTCCACTGAAAGGCATTAATCATGATATTCTGAGATTTTGGGTATAAGCACACATATCGAAAATCTGCGCCCCTGATAAATCTAAAAGAAATTGATAATTTGATTTGTTCAAAACGTACTCTCATAACTCTAAATGGCCATTGATAACCTTTGTGTGGTAGCTGGACAATATAATTGAAACCTCATCCCATAGCACTGAACAAATATGGGACTATACTTGGGGGTATCCAAAGCAAATCCACCCTCATCACTTCACTCACCGTTACACGTCTTGATCGTCATTTTGAATGTAGAAATATCTGTCGGGCCACAAAATAATTGGCCTCCCGTTAAATGAGTGTCTTAGATATCTCAAATGACTGATATTTAAGCGAGCGCCATTGCTATTCGGGGTTTGCTCAGTTGTATATAAGGAAGGCCTTTCCCGTTTCAAAAGGGAACAATCAAAATCAGCTTCTGAAAAGGCACCATTTGATTTTAGACAGACTTACCTCCCTCCGTCTTTCTGGTAAGAAGACGCTGTGGAGGTATAATCGAAAATATGGCAGTCTTCCAAATCGCAGAGGTTGCTTTCCTGTAGAAGCACTGAAAAACAAACGATTGGAATTGACAAGTTTCTTTCGGTCGGCTGTAACAGCTATATTTTGAATAGATAGAACACTAAAGACGCGAACAGAAGATCATTCATTCAGTCTGTTTAGAAAGAATATGGATGGATTCTCCTTGAAGAGTTTGCCTCGTGTTTCATATATCTAACGAGTGAAACTCCGAGTCATGATTTTATAATGTACAGAAAAGTGACACTTTGCGTCAACCTACGGCTGTCATTGCCGGAAAACTGAATTTAGGCCTACCCATTGTTTACTTCAAGTTGATTTATTCTGTCAGAACAAGCATTTCAGCAAAAGGAAATGTGAAAATAATGTTATTTTTATATGTAGAACATTTCTGCATCATAAAATGGGCCAGAAAAAATATTGAGGTTTTTGATGAATTGCTTAAGGGTAACCATAGGCAAAAATTTAAAAAAAAATTTTTTTTCAGTTGACTAAACCAATAAATAGCACACGTAAAATTTTCCATTGTTCATGATTTTATTCTTGTGAAATATTATCTTCTGAATTATAGAAGACATTTTAACAGTTACTGTGTGGTGAGTGAACACCTCATTCACGTTATCATAATTATTAATTGGAACACTGGCTTATACAAGTTCTCAACTTAGAATAGAAAGAGTCTATGGTTTCGAACTTCGGCTGTTACGTGAAATGCTTGAACGTTCCAACGAATTCCAATTTCTCTGTGCGATTTACCCGAATTAATAATGACACAGAATTAATTCTGCCCAACACAGAACATGACCTGCTCTTAAAGCTTGTAATCACACAAATCGGATACCAGTTCTTCACCATAATAAATCTGGGAAGTTTGGAAAGTGACTCTTCTTAAACTGTACATAACTTTCTCAGGGCTACAATATGAACCAACGTTACCACTCGCTTGTTTGAAACAAAGAGTCTTAAAGAACAGCCGATCAAGACCACGAGCAGAGTGTTGAGGTACCCAATGCCCACCAAATGCTGAAACAAGTCGAATCTGAACCTAAAACCCAAATCATATGGTTCCCCTCTAAAATATTCATTCACCTTTAATATGATACATAAATTTAAGGCTGACCCGGGATAAACAGAGAAAGAGGTAGAAAACCAGAATGTCCCACGTGGATGCTCGTAGGAATGTAAACTTCATCTGTGACACACTAATTATTGTAACGTGAATGCTTTCCTTACCCATCGTGACTCCCTGTTCTCCATATCCTTATCGAAAAACCGCGAGCGGCAAATCAAGACGAAAAGACAATTTAGAGGTCGAAAATGTAAAACTGAAATAAAATGCCTCCCACCCCGACCAAACTATGCCATACACACGCCTTGAAAGTATGCTATCCATAAATGACAGACACTCTAGCACATGGAATCATGACACCGGTCCGCCGCCCCTGTTTAGCTCCAAAAGTTGTCTAACTTGTAAGTAGAGCCAATATACCACCAGTCATTCTGTGAAAGATACATTTTTAGCTCAAAATACACAGTATATTTAAAGTTTGTAGTATTGGATTGCATTTATTTGTTTACTATTACGGTATCACGACTCTTTCCTCAACCTAATTTGTGTTCTGTTGGATGAAAGTGGACGGATAGCACAGAGAGAACCATCCTACGCCAGCTATCTACCCACTACATATCTTCCTAACTTACTAAACTGGTACACGAAGGGCTAGCATTGGTTGAAGGCAAGTGTACCATCAACGTGTTGTACGCATTTGCACAATGCGCAGATTGCTCCCACATGGGCAGCTGAAATTAAGGGCCTCACCACTGACACAACGGCGGAGAAGAAATGCATTGCTTATAGTGGTAATAAAACAGTGTCAGTGCATATACTCTAAGTTAGTCACAGAGCTATTTATTAAGTGGAGTAGAAAATATTTGCAATCTTTCATTTCAAGGAAACATTAAATCTGGCAGACAGTGGTGCTGAGCAGACAAAAGCCATCATCAAACATTGATTATCGTTTCGTTATTTGACTTAATTTTTGTAACATAACAGCGTCCATAATTATACAATATGACCTACAGAGAATTGGTCTGTCTCTTTGGGGCAATTGGTTGTTTACCAACATTTTTGTTTAAATATACTGATTGTGGAGTATTCCAGCCCTTTGACCGGCTAATTTGCGAACACATGCACTGTAGATGAATGTGCAACCAGCACAAAGCGAAAAATGTATGTGTATGAATAATGAGCAAAATCTAAGAACAGGTGGGTTTTGAACTCACATCGCATTGAATGCGCACTTTTCATACAGCAGTGTGAACGCCTGTACTAACTGAGCTACCGGCCGATTCGTTCTCTTGTGGTAAAATATAAATAAAGAACTTTAAGTCATAAGACTTCCATCATTCTGTTTCCAGAGGAGAAAATATCGTTCATTTTCGAGTAATGAAGGGGTATAGGCAGAATATGCTAGTGCTAGTTTTTAATAAAAAATGAACAGAAAAAAGCAGCTGTGATAAGTTACGCTATAAACCAGCTTAATGATTGAGCAGACGATTTTTTTTGGCAGGGATCTGTTTAGTTGTTCAGACCGGAGTAACATTGTCATAACATCCAGAGTTACTATAAATAGTAACAATTGACTGATGTTGGCACTTATTTTGGTACAAAATATCATCACCAGATATCAAAATTTGAACACAAATATCCCAAAAAGGGGTGAATAGAAAGTGCAGATGTTCCGAACCAAAATCCAGAACATCTCAATAAAGAGAAAGACTCTTTTTACCCGTTAAAAATATTGTTTGTTAAAAAGCGCATTTTCGAAAATTTGTGAAATTTTACCAAATTGGCACTCATTTTTTACCCCTGTCCATATTCTTGTCCAAGCATTCAATCTATTCTCAGTCAAGTTACGTATGTTTCCGTGGTATAGAATCACCCATATATCAATAACACTGACATTTCTGAAAATGCGAGGACCCTCTGATGTAGGAAGCACACCTATTAGGAAAAAGCAATTCAAAGTGCCAAAGATTCAGCATTTGACCACCACCTAATTGTTTACTGTTTTTTGGGTCACACCCACCTAGTATTTATGCCTAAATCATTGCTATTAAACATAACAAAATGAAGTTTAGCCTATTGTTTGCAATCAAGTTGCCACGTCAGAGAAGAAGCACACAAGTCTTTAAATCCTGGGTCATATTAAAGCAGTAAAGCATAACGTGGCCACCCCAGTTTCCAGGGACCCTACAAGAATAGACCCATGTGCACTCTTATAAAATGTACATCCATCGGCTGCAGCATAAATGCACTCCCTTGTCTATAGCTCCTATGTGTTTGTGTGTGTGTGTGTGGGGGGGGGGGGGGGGGGGTGGCAGGGACGAAAGGGTTGAAGGAATCAAACATAGTTTAGCCATGCCCTCCACTGAAAGGCATTAATCATGATATTCTGAGATTTTGGGTATAAGCACACATATCGAAAATCTGCGCCCCTGATAAATCTAAAAGAAATTGATAATTTGATTTGTTCAAAACGTACTCTCATAACTCTAAATGGCCATTGATAACCTTTGTGTGGTAGCTGGACAATATAATTGAAACCTCATCCCATAGCACTGAACAAATATGGGACTATACTTGGGGGTATCCAAAGCAAATCCACCCTCATCACTTCACTCACCGTTACACGTCTTGATCGTCATTTTGAATGTAGAAATATCTGTCGGGCCACAAAATAATTGGCCTCCCGTTAAATGAGTGTCTTAGATATCTCAAATGACTGATATTTAAGCGAGCGCCATTGCTATTCGGGGTTTGCTCAGTTGTATATAAGGAAGGCCTTTCCCGTTTCAAAAGGGAACAATCAAAATCAGCTTCTGAAAAGGCACCATTTGATTTTAGACAGACTTACCTCCCTCTGTCTTTCTGGTAAGAAGACGCTGTGGAGGTATAATCGAAAATATGGCAGTCTTCCAAATCGCAGAGGTTGCTTTCCTGTAGAAGCACTGAAAAACAAACGATTGGAATTGACAAGTTTCTTTCGGTCGGCTGTAACAGCTATATTTTGAATAGATAGAACACTAAAGACGCGAACAGAAGATCATTCATTCAGTCTGTTTAGAAAGAATATGGATGGATTCTCCTTGAAGAGTTTGCCTCGTGTTTCATATATCTAACGAGTGAAACTCCGAGTCATGATTTTATAATGTACAGAAAAGTGACACTTTGCGTCAACCTACGGCTGTCATTGCCGGAAAACTGAATTTAGGCCTACCCATTGTTTACTTCAAGTTGATTTATTCTGTCAGAACAAGCATTTCAGCAAAAGGAAATGTGAAAATAATGTTATTTTTATATGTAGAACATTTCTGCATCATAAAATGGGCCAGAAAAAATATTGAGGTTTTTGATGAATTGCTTAAGGGTAACCATAGGCAAAAATTTAAAAAAAAATTTTTTTTCAGTTGACTAAACCAATAAATAGCACACGTAAAATTTTCCATTGTTCATGATTTTATTCTTGTGAAATATTATCTTCTGAATTATAGAAGACATTTTAACAGTTACTGTGTGGTGAGTGAACACCTCATTCACGTTATCATAATTATTAATTGGAACACTGGCTTATACAAGTTCTCAACTTAGAATAGAAAGAGTCTATGGTTTCGAACTTCGGCTGTTACGTGAAATGCTTGAACGTTCCAACGAATTCCAATTTCTCTGTGCGATTTACCCGAATTAATAATGACACAGAATTAATTCTGCCCAACACAGAACATGACCTGCTCTTAAAGCTTGTAATCACACAAATCGGATACCAGTTCTTCACCATAATAAATCTGGGAAGTTTGGAAAGTGACTCTTCTTAAACTGTACATAACTTTCTCAGGGCTACAATATGAACCAACGTTACCACTCGCTTGTTTGAAACAAAGAGTCTTAAAGAACAGCCGATCAAGACCACGAGCAGAGTGTTGAGGTACCCAATGCCCACCAAATGCTGAAACAAGTCGAATCTGAACCTAAAACCCAAATCATATGGTTCCCCTCTAAAATATTCATTCACCTTTAATATGATACATAAATTTAAGGCTGACCCGGGATAAACAGAGAAAGAGGTAGAAAACCAGAATGTCCCACGTGGATGCTCGTAGGAATGTAAACTTCATCTGTGACACACTAATTATTGTAACGTGAATGCTTTCCTTACCCATCGTGACTCCCTGTTCTCCATATCCTTATCGAAAAACCGCGAGCGGCAAATCAAGACGAAAAGACAATTTAGAGGTCGAAAATGTAAAACTGAAATAAAATGCCTCCCACCCCGACCAAACTATGCCATACACACGCCTTGAAAGTATGCTATCCATAAATGACAGACACTCTAGCACATGGAATCATGACACCGGTCCGCCGCCCCTGTTTAGCTCCAAAAGTTGTCTAACTTGTAAGTAGAGCCAATATACCACCAGTCATTCTGTGAAAGATACATTTTTAGCTCAAAATACACAGTATATTTAAAGTTTGTAGTATTGGATTGCATTTATTTGTTTACTATTACGGTATCACGACTCTTTCCTCAACCTAATTTGTGTTCTGTTGGATGAAAGTGGACGGATAGCACAGAGAGAACCATCCTACGCCAGCTATCTACCCACTACATATCTTCCTAACTTACTAAACTGGTACACGAAGGGCTAGCATTGGTTGAAGGCAAGTGTACCATCAACGTGTTGTACGCATTTGCACAATGCGCAGATTGCTCCCACATGGGCAGCTGAAATTAAGGGCCTCACCACTGACACAACGGCGGAGAAGAAATGCATTGCTTATAGTGGTAATAAAACAGTGTCAGTGCATATACTCTAAGTTAGTCACAGAGCTATTTATTAAGTGGAGTAGAAAATATTTGCAATCTTTCATTTCAAGGAAACATTAAATCTGGCAGACAGTGGTGCTGAGCAGACAAAAGCCATCATCAAACATTGATTATCGTTTCGTTATTTGACTTAATTTTTGTAACATAACAGCGTCCATAATTATACAATATGACCTACAGAGAATTGGTCTGTCTCTTTGGGGCAATTGGTTGTTTACCAACATTTTTGTTTAAATATACTGATTGTGGAGTATTCCAGCCCTTTGACCGGCTAATTTGCGAACACATGCACTGTAGATGAATGTGCAACCAGCACAAAGCGAAAAATGTATGTGTATGAATAATGAGCAAAATCTAAGAACAGGTGGGTTTTGAACTCACATCGCATTGAATGCGCACTTTTCATACAGCAGTGTGAACGCCTGTACTAACTGAGCTACCGGCCGATTCGTTCTCTTGTGGTAAAATATAAATAAAGAACTTTAAGTCATAAGACTTCCATCATTCTGTTTCCAGAGGAGAAAATATCGTTCATTTTCGAGTAATGAAGGGGTATAGGCAGAATATGCTAGTGCTAGTTTTTAATAAAAAATGAACAGAAAAAAGCAGCTGTGATAAGTTACGCTAATAAACCAGCTTAATGATTGAGCAGACGATTTTTTTGGCAGGGATCTGTTTAGTTGTTCAGACCGGAGTAACATTGTCATAACATCCAGAGTTACTATAAATAGTAACAATTGACTGATGTTGGCACTTATTTTGGTACAAAATATCATCACCAGATATCAAAATTTGAACACAAATATCCCAAAAAGGGGGTGGAATAGAAAGTGCAGATGTTCCGAACCAAAATCCAGAACATCTCAATAAAGAGAAAGACTCTTTTTACCCGTTAAAAATATTGTTTGTTAAAAAGCGCATTTTCGAAAATTTGTGAAATTTTACCAAATTGGCACTCATTTTTTACCCCTGTCCATATTCTTGTCCAAGCATTCAATCTATTCTCAGTCAAGTTACGTATGTTTCCGTGGTATAGAATCACCCATATATCAATAACACTGACATTTCTGAAAATGCGAGGACCCTCTGATGTAGGAAGCACACCTATTAGGAAAAAGCAATTCAAAGTGCCAAAGATTCAGCATTTGACCACCACCTAATTGTTTACTGTTTTTTGGGTCACACCCACCTAGTATTTATGCCTAAATCATTGCTATTAAACATAACAAAATGAAGTTTAGCCTATTGTTTGCAATCAAGTTGCCACGTCAGAGAAGAAGCACACAAGTCTTTAAATCCTGGGTCATATTAAAGCAGTAAAGCATAAACGTGGCCACCCCAGTTTCCAGGGACCCTACAAGAATAGACCCATGTGCACTCTTATAAAATATACATCCATCGGCTGCAGCATAAATGCACTCCCTTGTCTATAGCTCCTATGTGTTTGTGTGTGTGTGTGGGGGGGGGGGGGGTGGCAGGGACGAAAGGGTTGAAGGAATCAAACATAGTTTAGCCCATGCCCTCCACTGAAAGGCATTAATCATGATATTCTGAGATTTTGGGTATAAGCACACATATCGAAAATCTGCGCCCCTGATAAATCTAAAAGAAATTGATAATTTGATTTGTTCAAAACGTACTCTCATAACTCTAAATGGCCATTGATAACCTTTGTGTGGTAGCTGGACAATATAATTGAAAACCTCATCCCATAGCACTGAACAAATATGGGACTATACTTGGGGGTATCCCAAAGCAAATCCACCCTCATCACTTCACTCACCGTTACACGTCTTGATCGTCATTTTGAATGTAGAAATATCTGTCGGGCCACAAAATAATTGGCCTCCCGTTAAATGAGGTGTCTTAGATATCTCAAATGACTGATATTTAAGCGAGCGCCATTGCTATTCGGGGGTTTGCTCAGTTGTATATAAGGAGGCCTTTCCCGTTTCAAAAGGGAACAATCAAAATCAGCTTCTGAAAAGGCACCATTTGATTTTAGACAGACTTACCTCCCTCCGTCTTTCTGGTAAGAAGACGCTGTGGGAGGTATAATCGAAAATATGGCAGTCTTCCAAATCGCAGAGGTTGCTTTCCTGTAGAAGCACTGAAAAACAAACGATTGGAATTGACAAGTTTCTTTCGGTCGGCTGTAACAGCTATATTTTGAATAGATAGAACACTAAAGACGCGAACAGAAGATCATTCATTCAGTCTGTTTAGAAAGAATATGGATGGATTCTCCTTGAAGAGTTTGCCTCGTGTTTCATATATCTAACGAGTGAAACTCCGAGTCATGATTTTATAATGTACAGAAAAGTGACACTTTGCGTCAACCTACGGCTGTCATTGCCGGGAAAACTGAATTTAGGCCTACCCATTGTTTACTTCAAGTTGATTTATTCTGTCAGAACAAGCATTTCAGCAAAAGGAAAATGTGAAAATAATGTTATTTTTATATGTAGAACATTTCTGCATCATAAAATGGGCCAGAAAAAATATTGAGGTTTTTGATGAATTGCTTAAGGGTAACCATAGGCAAAAATTTAAAAAAAAATTTTTTTTCAGTTGACCTAAACCAATAAATAGCACACGTAAAATTTTCCATTGTTCATGATTTTATTCTTGTGAAATATTATCTTCTGAATTATAGAAGACATTTTAACAGTTACTGTGTGGTGAGTGAACACCTCATTCACGTTATCATAATTATTAATTGGAACACTGGCTTATACAAGTTCTCAACTTAGAATAGAAAGAGTCTATGGTTTCGAACTTCGGCTGTTACGTGAAATGCTTGAACGTTCCAACGAATTCCAATTTCTCTGTGCGATTTACCCGAATTAATAATGACACAGAATTAATTCTGCCCAACACAGAACATGACCTGCTCTTAAAGCTTGTAATCACACAAATCGGATACCAGTTCTTCACCATAATAAATCTGGGAAGTTTGGAAAGTGACTCTTCTTAAACTGTACATAACTTTCTCAGGGCTACAATATGAACCAACGTTACCACTCGCTTGTTTGAAACAAAGAGTCTTAAAGAACAGCCGATCAAGACCACGAGCAGAGTGTTGAGGTACCCAATGCCCACCAAATGCTGAAACAAGTCGAATCTGAACCTAAAACCCAAATCATATGGTTCCCCTCTAAAATATTCATTCACCTTTAATATGATACATAAATTTAAGGCTGACCCGGGATAAACAGAGAAAGAGGTAGAAAACCAGAATGTCCCACGTGGATGCTCGTAGGAATGTAAACTTCATCTGTGACACACTAATTATTGTAACGTGAATGCTTTCCTTACCCATCGTGACTCCCTGTTCTCCATATCCTTATCGAAAAACCGCGAGCGGCAAATCAAGACGAAAAGACAATTTAGAGGTCGAAAATGTAAAACTGAAATAAAATGCCTCCCACCCCGACCAAACTATGCCATACACACGCCTTGAAAGTATGCTATCCATAAATGACAGACACTCTAGCACATGGAATCATGACACCGGGTCCGCCGCCCCTGTTTAGCTCCAAAAGTTGTCTAACTTGTAAGTAGAGCCAATATACCACCAGTCATTCTGTGAAAGATACATTTTTAGCTCAAAAATACACAGTATATTTAAAGTTTGTAGTATTGGATTGCATTTATTTGTTTACTATTACGGTATCACGACTCTTTCCTCAACCTAATTTGTGTTCTGGTTGGATGAAAGTGGACGGATAGCACAGAGAGAACCATCCTACGCCAGCTATCTACCCACTACATATCTTCCTAACTTACTAAACTGGTACACGAAGGGCTAGCATTGGTTGAAGGCAAGTGTACCATCAACGTGTTGTACGCATTTGCACAATGCGCAGATTGCTCCCACATGGGCAGCTGAAATTAAGGGCCTCACCACTGACACAACGGCGGAGAAGAAATGCATTGCTTATAGTGGTAATAAAACAGTGTCAGTGCATATACTCTAAGTTAGTCACAGAGCTATTTATTAAGTGGAGTAGAAAATATTTGCAATCTTTCATTTCAAGGAAACATTAAATCTGGCAGACAGTGGTGCTGAGCAGACAAAAGCCATCATCAACATTGATTATCGTTTCGTTATTTGACTTAATTTTTGTAACATAACAGCGTCCATAATTATACAATATGACCTACAGAGAATTGGTCTGTCTCTTTGGGGCAATTGGTTGTTTACCAACATTTTTGTTTAAATATACTGATTGTGGAGTATTCCAGCCCTTTGACCGGCTAATTTGCGAACACATGCACTGTAGATGAATGTGCAACCAGCACAAAGCGAAAAATGTATGTGTATGAATAATGAGCAAAATCTAAGAACAGGTGGGTTTTGAACTCACATCGCATTGAATGCGCACTTTTCATACAGCAGTGTGAACGCCTGTACTAACTGAGCTACCGGCCCGATTCGTTCTCTTGTGGTAAAATATAAATAAAGAACTTTAAGTCATAAGACTTCCATCATTCTGTTTCCAGAGGAGAAAAATATCGTTCATTTTCGAGTAATGAAGGGGTATAGGCAGAATATGCTAGTGCTAGTTTTTAATAAAAAATGAACAGAAAAAAGCAGCTGTGATAAGTTACGCTATAAACCAGCTTAATGATTGAGCAGACGATTTTTGGCAGGGATCTGTTTAGTTGTTCAGACCGGAGTAACATTGTCATAACATTCCAGAGTTACTATAAATAGTAACAATTGACTGATGTTGGCACTTATTTTGGTACAAAATATCATCACCAGATATCAAAATTTGAACACAAATATCCCCAAAAAGGGGTGAATAGAAAGTGCAGATGTTCCGAACCAAAATCCAGAACATCTCAATAAAGAGAAAGACTCTTTTTACCCGTTAAAAATATTGTTTGTTAAAAGCGCATTTTCGAAAATTTGTGAAATTTTACCAAATTGGCACTCATTTTTTACCCCTGTCCATATTCTTGTCCAAGCATTCAATCTATTCTCAGTCAAGTTACGTATGTTTCCGTGGTATAGAATCACCCATATATCAATAACACTGACATTTCTGAAAATGCGAGGACCCTCTGATGTAGGAAGCACACCTATTAGGAAAAAGCAATTCAAAGTGCCAAAGATTCAGCATTATGTTTACTGTTTTTTGGGTCACACCCACCTAGTATTTATGCCTAAATCATTGCTATTAAACATAACAAAATGAAGTTTAGCCTATTGTTTGCAATCAAGTTGCCACGTCAGAGAAGAAGCACACAAGTCTTTAAATCCTGGGTCATATTAAAGCAGTAAAGCATAACGTGGCCACCCCAGTTTCCAGGGACCCTACAAGAATAGACCCATGTGCACTCTTATAAAATATACATCCATCGGCTGCAGCATAAATGCACTCCCTTGTCTATAGCTCCTATGTGTTTGTGTGTGTGTGTGGGGGGGGGGGGGGGGGGTGGCAGGGACGAAAGGGTTGAAGGAATCAAACATAGTTTAGCCATGCCCTCCACTGAAAGGCATTAATCATGATATTCTGAGATTTTGGGTATAAGCACACATATCGAAAATCTGCGCCCCTGATAAATCTAAAAGAAATTGATAATTTGATTTGTTCAAAACGTACTCTCATAACTCTAAATGGCCATTGATAACCTTTGTGTGGTAGCTGGACAATATAATTGAAACCTCATCCCATAGCACTGAACAAATATGGGACTATACTTGGGGGTATCCAAAGCAAATCCACCCTCATCACTTCACTCACCGTTACACGTCTTGATCGTCATTTTGAATGTAGAAATATCTGTCGGGCCACAAAATAATTGGCCTCCCGTTAAATGAGTGTCTTAGATATCTCAAATGACTGATATTTAAGCGAGCGCCATTGCTATTCGGGGTTTGCTCAGTTGTATATAAGGAAGGCCTTTCCCGTTTCAAAAGGGAACAATCAAAATCAGCTTCTGAAAAGGCACCATTTGATTTTAGACAGACTTACCTCCCTCCGTCTTTCTGGTAAGAAGACGCTGTGGAGGTATAATCGAAAATATGGCAGTCTTCCAAATCGCAGAGGTTGCTTTCCTGTAGAAGCACTGAAAAACAAACGATTGGAATTGACAAGTTTCTTTCGGTCGGCTGTAACAGCTATATTTTGAATAGATAGAACACTAAAGACGCGAACAGAAGATCATTCATTCAGTCTGTTTAGAAAGAATATGGATGGATTCTCCTTGAAGAGTTTGCCTCGTGTTTCATATATCTAACGAGTGAAACTCCGAGTCATGATTTTATAATGTACAGAAAAGTGACACTTTGCGTCAACCTACGGCTGTCATTGCCGGAAAACTGAATTTAGGCCTACCCATTGTTTACTTCAAGTTGATTTATTCTGTCAGAACAAGCATTTCAGCAAAAGGAAATGTGAAAATAATGTTATTTTTATATGTAGAACATTTCTGCATCATAAAATGGGCCAGAAAAAATATTGAGGTTTTTGATGAATTGCTTAAGGGTAACCATAGGCAAAAATTTAAAAAAAAATTTTTTTTCAGTTGACTAAACCAATAAATAGCACACGTAAAATTTTCCATTGTTCATGATTTTATTCTTGTGAAATATTATCTTCTGAATTATAGAAGACATTTTAACAGTTACTGTGTGGTGAGTGAACACCTCATTCACGTTATCATAATTATTAATTGGAACACTGGCTTATACAAGTTCTCAACTTAGAATAGAAAGAGTCTATGGTTTCGAACTTCGGCTGTTACGTGAAATGCTTGAACGTTCCAACGAATTCCAATTTCTCTGTGCGATTTACCCGAATTAATAATGACACAGAATTAATTCTGCCCAACACAGAACATGACCTGCTCTTAAAGCTTGTAATCACACAAATCGGATACCAGTTCTTCACCATAATAAATCTGGGAAGTTTGGAAAGTGACTCTTCTTAAACTGTACATAACTTTCTCAGGGCTACAATATGAACCAACGTTACCACTCGCTTGTTTGAAACAAAGAGTCTTAAAGAACAGCCGATCAAGACCACGAGCAGAGTGTTGAGGTACCCAATGCCCACCAAATGCTGAAACAAGTCGAATCTGAACCTAAAACCCAAATCATATGATTCCCCTCTAAAATATTCATTCACCTTTAATATGATACATAAATTTAAGGCTGACCCGGGATAAACAGAGAAAGAGGTAGAAAACCAGAATGTCCCACGTGGATGCTCGTAGGAATGTAAACTTCATCTGTGACACACTAATTATTGTAACGTGAATGCTTTCCTTACCCATCGTGACTCCCTGTTCTCCATATCCTTATCGAAAAACCGCGAGCGGCAAATCAAGACGAAAAGACAATTTAGAGGTCGAAAATGTAAAACTGAAATAAAATGCCTCCCACCCCGACCAAACTATGCCATACACACGCCTTGAAAGTATGCTATCCATAAATGACAGACACTCTAGCACATGGAATCATGACACCGGTCCGCCGCCCCTGTTTAGCTCCAAAAGTTGTCTAACTTGTAAGTAGAGCCAATATACCACCAGTCATTCTGTGAAAGATACATTTTTAGCTCAAAATACACAGTATATTTAAAGTTTGTAGTATTGGATTGCATTTATTTGTTTACTATTACGGTATCACGACTCTTTCCTCAACCTAATTTGTGTTCTGTTGGATGAAAGTGGACGGATAGCACAGAGAGAACCATCCTACGCCAGCTATCTACCCACTACATATCTTCCTAACTTACTAAACTGGTACACGAAGGGCTAGCATTGGTTGAAGGCAAGTGTACCATCAACGTGTTGTACGCATTTGCACAATGCGCAGATTGCTCCCACATGGGCAGCTGAAATTAAGGGCCTCACCACTGACACAACGGCGGAGAAGAAATGCATTGCTTATAGTGGTAATAAAACAGTGTCAGTGCATATACTCTAAGTTAGTCACAGAGCTATTTATTAAGTGGAGTAGAAAATATTTGCAATCTTTCATTTCAAGGAAACATTAAATCTGGCAGACAGTGGTGCTGAGCAGACAAAAGCCATCATCAAACATTGATTATCGTTTCGTTATTTGACTTAATTTTTGTAACATAACAGCGTCCATAATTATACAATATGACCTACAGAGAATTGGTCTGTCTCTTTGGGGCAATTGGTTGTTTACCAACATTTTTGTTTAAATATACTGATTGTGGAGTATTCCAGCCCTTTGACCGGCTAATTTGCGAACACATGCACTGTAGATGAATGTGCAACCAGCACAAAGCGAAAAATGTATGTGTATGAATAATGAGCAAAATCTAAGAACAGGTGGGTTTTGAACTCACATCGCATTGAATGCGCACTTTTCATACAGCAGTGTGAACGCCTGTACTAACTGAGCTACCGGCCGATTCGTTCTCTTGTGGTAAAATATAAATAAAGAACTTTAAGTCATAAGACTTCCATCATTCTGTTTCCAGAGGAGAAAATATCGTTCATTTTCGAGTAATGAAGGGGTATAGGCAGAATATGCTAGTGCTAGTTTTTAATAAAAAATGAACAGAAAAAAGCAGCTGTGATAAGTTACGCTATAAACCAGCTTAATGATTGAGCAGACGATTTTTTGGCAGGGATCTGTTTAGTTGTTCAGACCGGAGTAACATTGTCATAACATCCAGAGTTACTATAAATAGTAACAATTGACTGATGTTGGCACTTATTTTGGTACAAAATATCATCACCAGATATCAAAATTTGAACACAAATATCCCAAAAAGGGGTGAATAGAAAGTGCAGATGTTCCGAACCAAAATCCAGAACATCTCAATAAAGAGAAAGACTCTTTTTACCCGTTAAAAATATTGTTTGTTAAAAAGCGCATTTTCGAAAATTTGTGAAATTTTACCAAATTGGCACTCATTTTTTACCCCTGTCCATATTCTTGTCCAAGCATTCAATCTATTCTCAGTCAAGTTACGTATGTTTCCGTGGTATAGAATCACCCATATATCAATAACACTGACATTTCTGAAAATGCGAGGACCCTCTGATGTAGGAAGCACACCTATTAGGAAAAAGCAATTCAAAGTGCCAAAGATTCAGCATTTGACCACCACCTAATTGTTTACTGTTTTTTGGGTCACACCCACCTAGTATTTATGCCTAAATCATTGCTATTAAACATAACAAAATGAGCTATTAAAACGTAACACAATGAAGTTTAGCCTATTGTTTGCAATCAAGTTGCCACTTCAGAGAAGAAGCACACAAGTCTTTGAGTCCTGGGTCATATTAAAGCAGTAAAGCATAACGTGGCCACCCCAGTTTCCAGGGACCCTACAAGAATACACTCATGTGCACTCTTATAAAATATACATCCATCGGCTGCAGCGTAAATGCTCTCCCTTGTCTATAGCTCCTATGTGTTTGTGTGTGTGTGTGTGGGGGGGGGGGGGGGTGGCAGGGAGAATCAAACATAGTTTAGCTGAGCCCTCCACTGAAGGCATTAATCATGATATTTAAGATTTTGGGTATACGCAACACATATTGAGAAAATCTGCGCCCCTGGTAAATCTAAAAGAAATTGTTAATTTGATTTGTTCAAACGTACTCTCATAACTCTAAATGGCCATTGATAACCTTTGTGTGGTAGCTGGACAATATAATTAAAAGCTCATCCCATAGGACTGCACAAATATGGGACTATACTTGGGGGTATCCAAAGCAAATCCACCCTCATCACTTCACTCACCGTTACACGTCTTGATCGTCATTTTGAATGTAGAAATATCTCTCGGGCCACAATATAATTGGCCTCCCGTTAAATGAATGTCTTAGATATCTCAAATGACTGATATTTAAGCGAGCGCCATTGCAATTCGGGGTTTGCTCAGTTGTATATAAGGAAGGCCTTTCCCGTTTCAAAAGGGAACAATCAAAATCAGCTTCTGAAAGGCACCATTTGATTTTAGACACACTTACCTCCCTCCGTCTTTCTGGTAAGAAGACGCTGTGGAGGTATAATCGAAAATATGGCAGTCTTCCAAATCGCAGAGGTTGCTTTCCTGTAGAAGCACTGAAAAACAAACGATTGGAATTGACAAGTTTCTTTCGGTCGGCTCTAACAGCTATATTTTGAATAGATAGAACACTAAAAACGCGAACAGAAGATCCTTCATTCAGTCTGTTTAGAAAGAATATGGATGGATTCTCCTTGAAGAGTTTGCCTCGTGTTTCATATATCTAACGAGTGAAACTCCGAGTCATGATTTTATAATGTACAGAAAAGTGACACTTTGCGTTAACCTACGGCTGTCATTGCCGGAAAAAACTGAATTTAGGCCTACCCATTGTTTACTTCAAGTTGATTTATTCTGTCAGAACAAGCATTTCAGCAAAAGGAAATGTGAAAATAATGTTATTTTTATATGTAGAACATTTCTGCATCATAAAATGGGCAAAAAAAAATATTGAGGTTTTTGATGAATTGCTTAAGGGTAACCATAGGCAAAAATATAAAATTTTTTTTTTTTTAGTTGACTAAACCAATAAATAGCACACGTAAAATTTTCCATTGTTCATGATTTTATTCTTGTGAAATATTATCTTCTGAATTATAGAAGACATTTTAACAGTTACTGTGTGGTGAGTGAACACCTCATTCACGTTATCATAATTATTAATTGGAACACTGGCTCATACAAGTTCTCAACTTAGAATAGAAAGAGTCTATGGTTTCGACCTTCGGGTGTTACGTGAAATGCTTGAACGTTCCAGCGAATTCCAATTTCTCTGTGCGATTTACCTGAATTAATAATGACACAGAATTAATTCTGCCCAACACAGAACATGACCTGCTCTTAAAGCTTGTAATCACACAAATCGGATACCAGTTCTTCACCATAATAAATCTGGGAAGTTTGGAAAGTGACTCTTCTTAAACTGTACATAACTTTCTCAGGGCTACAATATGAACCAACGTTACCACTCGCTTGTTTGAAACAAACAGTCTTAAAGGACAGCCGATCAAGACCACGAGCAGAGTGTTGAGGTACCCAATGCCCACCAAATGCTGAAACAAGTCGAATCTGAACCTAAAACCCAAATCATATGGTTCCCCTCTAAAATATTCATTCACCTTTAATATGATACATAAATTTAAGGCTGACCCGGGATAAACAGAGAAAGAGGTAGAAACCCAGAATGTCCCACGTGGATTCTCGTAGGAATGTAAACTTCATCTGTGACACACTAATTATTGTAACGTGAATGCTTTCCTTACCCATCATGACTCCCTGTTCTCCATATCCTTATCGAAAAACCGCGAGCGGCAAATCAAGACGAAAAGACAATTTAGAGGTCGAAAATGTAAAACTGAAATAAAATCCCCCCCCCCCACACCCCCGACCAAACTATGCCATACACACGCTTTGAAAGTATGCTATCCATAAATGACAGACACTCTAGCGCATGAAATCATGACACCGGTCCGCCACCCCTGTTTAGCTCCAAAAGTTGTCTAACTTGTAAGTAGAGCCAATATACCACCAGTCATTCTGTGAAAGATACATTTTTAGCTCAAAATACACAGTATATTTAAAGTTTGTAGTATTGGATTGCATTTATTTGTTTACTATTACGGTATCGCGACTCTTTCCTCAACCTAATTTGTGTTCTGTTGGATGAAAGTGGACGGATATCACAGAGAGAACCATCCTACACCAGCTATCTACCCACTACATATCTTCCTAACTTACTAAACTGGTACACGAAGGGCTAGCACTGGTTGAAGGCAAGTGTACCATCAACGTGTTGTACGCATTTGCACAATGCGCAGATTGCTCCCACATGGGCAG
This sequence comes from Pictodentalium vernedei, assembly GCA_031216915.1. Lineage (NCBI taxonomy): Eukaryota > Metazoa > Mollusca > Scaphopoda > Dentaliida > Dentaliidae > Pictodentalium > Pictodentalium vernedei. The sequence goes on along the minus strand of JAUFNR010000267.1, from coordinate 26,513 downwards.
CTGAAATTAAGGGCCTCACCACTGACACAACGGCGGAGAAGAAATACATTGCTTATGGTGGTAATAAAACAGTGTCAGTGCATATACTCTAAGTTAGTCACAGAGCTATTTATTAAGTGGAGTAGAAAATATTTGCAATCTTTCATTTCAAGGAAACATTAAATCTGGCAGACAGTGGTGCTGAGCAGACAAAAGCCATCATCAGACATTGATTATCGTTTCGTTATTTGACTTAATTTTTGTAACATAACAGCGTCCATAATTATACAATATGACCTGCAGAGAATTGGTCTGTCTCTTTGGGGCAATTGGTTGTTTACCAACATTTTTGTTTAAATATACTGATTGTGGAGTATTCCAGCCTTTTGACAAGCTAATTTGCGAACACATGCACTGTAGATGAATGTGCAACCAGCACAAAGCGAAAAATGTATGTGTAAGAATAATGAGCAAAATCTAAGAACAGGTGGGTTTTGAACTCACATCGCATTGAATGCGCACTTTTCATACAGCAATGTGAACGCATGTACTAACTGAGCTACCGGCCGATTCGTTCTCTTGTGGTAAAATATAAATAAAGAACTTTAAATCATAAGACCTCCATCATTCTGTTTCCAGAGGAGAAAATATCGTTCATTTTCGAGTAATGAAGGGGTATAGGCACAATATGCTAGTGCTAGTTTTTAATAAAAAATGAACAGAAAAAAGCAGCTGTGATAAGTTACGCTATAAACCAGCTTAATGATTGAGCAGACGATTTTTTTGGCAGGGATCTGTTTAGTTGTTCAGACCGGAGTAACATTGTCATAACATCCAGAGTTACTATAAATAGTAACAATTGACTGATGTTGGCACTTATTTTGGTACAAAATATCATCACCAGATATCAAAATTTGAACACAAATATCCCCAAAAGGGGTGAATAGAAAGTGCAGATGTTCCGAACCAAAATCCAGAACATCTCAATAAAGAGAAAGACTCTTTTTACCCGTTAAAAATATTGTTTGTAAAAAAGCGCATTTTCGAAAATTTGTGAAATTTTACCAAATTGGCACTCATTTTTTACCCCTGTCCATATTCTTGTCCAAGCATTCAATCTATTCTCAGTCAAGTTACGTATGTCTCCGTGGTATAGAATCACCCATATATCGATAACACTGACATTTCTGAAAATGCGAGGACCCTCCGATGTAGGAAGCACACCTATTAGGAAAAAGCAATTCAAAGTGCCAAAAATTCAGCATTTGACCACCACCTAATTCTTTACTGTTTTTTGGGTCACACCCACCTAGTATTTATGCCTAAATCACTGCTATTAAACGTAACACAATGAAGTTTAGCCTATTGTTTGCAATCAAGTTGCCACTTCAGAGAAGAAGCACACAAGTCTTTGAGTCCTGGGTCATATTAAAGCAGTAAAGCATAACGTGGCCACCCCAGTTTCCAGGGACCCTACAAGAATACACTCATGTGCACTCTTATAAAATATACATCCATCGGCTGCAGCGTAAATGCTCTCCCTTGTCTATAGCTCCTATGTGTTTGTGTGTGTGTGGGGGGGGGGGGGGGGGGGTGGCAGGGAGAATCAAACATAGTTTAGCTGAGCCCTCCACTGAAAGGCATTAATCATGATATTTTAAGATTTTGGGTATACGCACACATATTGAGAAAATCTGCGCCCCTGGTAAATCTAAAAGAAATTGTTAATTTGATTTGTTCAAAACGTACTCTCATAACTCTAAATGGCCATTGATAACCTTTGTGTGGTAGCTGGACAATATAATTAAAAGCTCATCCCATAGCACTGAACAAATATGGGACTATACTTGGGGGTATCCAAAGCAAATCCACCCTCATCACTTCACTCACCGTTACACGTCTTGATCGTCATTTTGAATGTAGAAATATCTCTCGGGCCACAAAATAATTGGCCTCCCGTTAAATGAGTGTCTTAGATATCTCAAATGACTGATATTTAAGCGAGCGCCATTGCTATTCGGGGTTTGCTCAGTTGTATATAAGGAAGGCCTTTCCCGTTTCAAAAGGGAACAATCAAAATCAGCTTCTGAAAGGCACCATTTGATTTTAGACACACTTACCTCCCTCCGTCTTTCTGGTAAGAAGACGCTGTGGAGGTATAATCGAAAATATGGCAGTCTTCCAAATCGCAGAGGTTGCTTTCCTGTAGAAGCACTGAAAAACAAACGATTGGAATTGACAAGTTTCTTTCGGTCGGCTCTAACAGCTATATTTTGAATAGATAGAACACTAAAAACGCGAACAGAAGATCCTTCATTCAGTCTGTTTAGAAAGAATATGGATGGATTCTCCTTGAAGAGTTTGCCTCGTGTTTCATATATCTAACGAGTGAAACTCCGAGTCATGATTTTATAATGTACAGAAAAGTGACACTTTGCGTTAACCTACGGCTGTCATTGCCGGAAAAAACTGAATTTAGGCCTACCCATTGTTTACTTCAAGTTGATTTATTCTGTCAGAACAAGCATTTCAGCAAAAGGAAATGTGAAAATAATGTTATTTTTATATGTAGAACATTTCTGCATCATAAAATGGGCAAAAAAAAATATTGAGGTTTTTGATGAATTGCTTAAGGGTAACCATAGGCAAAAATATAAAATTTTTTTTTTTTTTAGTTGACTAAACCAATAAATAGCACACGTAAAATTTTCCATTGTTCATGATTTTATTCTTGTGAAATATTATCTTCTGAATTATAGAAGACATTTTAACAGTTACTGTGTGGTGAGTGAACACCTCATTCACGTTATCATAATTATTAATTGGAACACTGGCTCATACAAGTTCTCAACTTAGAATAGAAAGAGTCTATGGTTTCGACCTTCGGGTGTTACGTGAAATGCTTGAACGTTCCAGCGAATTCCAATTTCTCTGTGCGATTTACCTGAATTAATAATGACACAGAATTAATTCTGCCCAACACAGAACATGACCTGCTCTTAAAGCTTGTAATCACACAAATCGGATACCAGTTCTTCACCATAATAAATCTGGGAAGTTTGGAAAGTGACTCTTCTTAAACTGTACATAACTTTCTCAGGGCTACAATATGAACCAACGTTACCACTCGCTTGTTTGAAACAAACAGTCTTAAAGGACAGCCGATCAAGACCACGAGCAGAGTGTTGAGGTACCCAATGCCCACCAAATGCTGAAACAAGTCGAATCTGAACCTAAAACCCAAATCATATGGTTCCCCTCTAAAATATTCATTCACCTTTAATATGATACATAAATTTAAGGCTGACCCGGGATAAACAGAGAAAGAGGTAGAAACCCAGAATGTCCCACGTGGATTCTCGTAGGAATGTAAACTTCATCTGTGACACACTAATTATTGTAACGTGAATGCTTTCCTTACCCATCATGACTCCCTGTTCTCCATATCCTTATCGAAAAACCGCGAGCGGCAAATCAAGACGAAAAGACAATTTAGAGGTCGAAAATGTAAAACTGAAATAAAATGCCCCCCCCCCCCCCCACACCCCCGACCAAACTATGCCATACACACGCTTTGAAAGTATGCTATCCATAAATGACAGACACTCTAGCGCATGAAATCATGACACCGGTCCGCCACCCCTGTTTAGCTCCAAAAGTTGTCTAACTTGTAAGTAGAGCCAATATACCACCAGTCATTCTGTGAAAGATACATTTTTAGCTCAAAATACACAGTATATTTAAAGTTTGTAGTATTGGATTGCATTTATTTGTTTACTATTACGGTATCGCGACTCTTTCCTCAACCTAATTTGTGTTCTGTTGGATGAAAGTGGACGGATATCACAGAGAGAACCATCCTACACCAGCTATCTACCCACTACATATCTTCCTAACTTACTAAACTGGTACACGAAGGGCTAGCACTGGTTGAAGGCAAGTGTACCATCAACGTGTTGTACGCATTTGCACAATGCGCAGATTGCTCCCACATGGGCAGCTGAAATTAAGGGCCTCACCACTGACACAACGGCGGAGAAGAAATACATTGCTTATGGTGGTAATAAAACAGTGTCAGTGCATATACTCTAAGTTAGTCACAGAGCTATTTATTAAGTGGAGTAGAAAATATTTGCAATCTTTCATTTCAAGGAAACATTAAATCTGGCAGACAGTGGTGCTGAGCAGACAAAAGCCATCATCAGACATTGATTATCGTTTCGTTATTTGACTTAATTTTTGTAACATAACAGCGTCCATAATTATACAATATGACCTGCAGAGAATTGGTCTGTCTCTTTGGGGCAATTGGTTGTTTACCAACATTTTTGTTTAAATATACTGATTGTGGAGTATTCCAGCCTTTTGACAAGCTAATTTGCGAACACATGCACTGTAGATGAATGTGCAACCAGCACAAAGCGAAAAATGTATGTGTAAGAATAATGAGCAAAATCTAAGAACAGGTGGGTTTTGAACTCACATCGCATTGAATGCGCACTTTTCATACAGCAATGTGAACGCATGTACTAACTGAGCTACCGGCCGATTCGTTCTCTTGTGGTAAAATATAAATAAAGAACTTTAAATCATAAGACCTCCATCATTCTGTTTCCAGAGGAGAAAATATCGTTCATTTTCGAGTAGTGAAGGGGTATAGGCACAATATGCTAGTGCTAGTTTTTAATAAAAAATGAACAGAAAAAAGCAGCTGTGATAAGTTACGCTATAAACCAGCTTAATGATTGAGCAGACGATTTTTTTGGCAGGGATCTGTTTAGTTGTTCAGACCGGAGTAACATTGTCATAACATCCAGAGTTACTATAAATAGTAACAATTGACTGATGTTGGCACTTATTTTGGTACAAAATATCATCACCAGATATCAAAATTTGAACACAAATATCCCCAAAAGGGGTGAATAGAAAGTGCAGATGTTCCGAACCAAAATCCAGAACATCTCAATAAAGAGAAAGACTCTTTTTACCCGTTAAAAATATTGTTTGTAAAAAAGCGCATTTTCGAAAATTTGTGAAATTTTACCAAATTGGCACTCATTTTTTACCCCTGTCCATATTCTTGTCCAAGCATTCAATCTATTCTCAGTCAAGTTACGTATGTTTCCGTGGTATAGAATCACCCATATATCGATAACACTGACATTTCTGAAAATGCGAGGACCCTCCGATGTAGGAAGCACACCTATTAGGAAAAAGCAATTCAAAGTGCCAAAAATTCAGCATTTGACCACCACCTAATTCTTTACTGTTTTTTGGGTCACACCCACCTAGTATTTATGCCTAAATCACTGCTATTAAACGTAACACAATGAAGTTTAGCCTATTGTTTGCAATCAAGTTGCCACTTCAGAGAAGAAGCACACAAGTCTTTGAGTCCTGGGTCATATTAAAGCAGTAAAGCATAACGTGGCCACCCCAGTTTCCAGGGACCCTACAAGAATACACTCATGTGCACTCTTATAAAATATACATCCATCGGCTGCAGCGTAAATGCTCTCCCTTGTCTATAGCTCCTATGTGTTTGTGTGTGTGTGGGGGGGGGGGGGGGTGGCAGGGAGAATCAAACATAGTTTAGCTGAGCCCTCCACTGAAAGGCATTAATCATGATATTTTAAGATTTTGGGTATACGCACACATATTGAGAAAATCTGCGCCCCTGGTAAATCTAAAAGAAATTGTTAATTTGATTTGTTCAAAACGTACTCTCATAACTCTAAATGGCCATTGATAACCTTTGTGTGGTAGCTGGACAATATAATTAAAAGCTCATCCCATAGCACTGAACAAATATGGGACTATACTTGGGGGTATCCAAAGCAAATCCACCCTCATCACTTCACTCACCGTTACACGTCTTGATCGTCATTTTGAATGTAGAAATATCTCTCGGGCCACAAAATAATTGGCCTCCCGTTAAATGAGTGTCTTAGATATCTCAAATGACTGATATTTAAGCGAGCGCCATTGCTATTCGGGGTTTGCTCAGTTGTATATAAGGAAGGCCTTTCCCGTTTCAAAAGGGAACAATCAAAATCAGCTTCTGAAAGGCACCATTTGATTTTAGACACACTTACCTCCCTCCGTCTTTCTGGTAAGAAGACGCTGTGGAGGTATAATCGAAAATATGGCAGTCTTCCAAATCGCAGAGGTTGCTTTCCTGTAGAAGCACTGAAAAACAAACGATTGGAATTGACAAGTTTCTTTCGGTCGGCTCTAACAGCTATATTTTGAATAGATAGAACACTAAAAACGCGAACAGAAGATCCTTCATTCAGTCTGTTTAGAAAGAATATGGATGGATTCTCCTTGAAGAGTTTGCCTCGTGTTTCATATATCTAACGAGTGAAACTCCGAGTCATGATTTTATAATGTACAGAAAAGTGACACTTTGCGTTAACCTACGGCTGTCATTGCCGGAAAAAACTGAATTTAGGCCTACCCATTGTTTACTTCAAGTTGATTTATTCTGTCAGAACAAGCATTTCAGCAAAAGGAAATGTGAAAATAATGTTATTTTTATATGTAGAACATTTCTGCATCATAAAATGGGCAAAAAAAAATATTGAGGTTTTTGATGAATTGCTTAAGGGTAACCATAGGCAAAAATATAAATTTTTTTTTTTTTTAGTTGACTAAACCAATAAATAGCACACGTAAAATTTTCCATTGTTCATGATTTTATTCTTGTGAAATATTATCTTCTGAATTATAGAAGACATTTTAACAGTTACTGTGTGGTGAGTGAACACCTCATTCACGTTATCATAATTATTAATTGGAACACTGGCTCATACAAGTTCTCAACTTAGAATAGAAAGAGTCTATGGTTTCGACCTTCGGGTGTTACGTGAAATGCTTGAACGTTCCAGCGAATTCCAATTTCTCTGTGCGATTTACCTGAATTAATAATGACACAGAATTAATTCTGCCCAACACAGAACATGACCTGCTCTTAAAGCTTGTAATCACACAAATCGGATACCAGTTCTTCACCATAATAAATCTGGGAAGTTTGGAAAGTGACTCTTCTTAAACTGTACATAACTTTCTCAGGGCTACAATATGAACCAACGTTACCACTCGCTTGTTTGAAACAAACAGTCTTAAAGGACAGCCGATCAAGACCACGAGCAGAGTGTTGAGGTACCCAATGCCCACCAAATGCTGAAACAAGTCGAATCTGAACCTAAAACCCAAATCATATGGTTCCCCTCTAAAATATTCATTCACCTTTAATATGATACATAAATTTAAGGCTGACCCGGGATAAACAGAGAAAGAGGTAGAAACCCAGAATGTCCCACGTGGATTCTCGTAGGAATGTAAACTTCATCTGTGACACACTAATTATTGTAACGTGAATGCTTTCCTTACCCATCATGACTCCCTGTTCTCCATATCCTTATCGAAAAACCGCGAGCGGCAAATCAAGACGAAAAGACAATTTAGAGGTCGAAAATGTAAAACTGAAATAAAATGCCCCCCCCCCCCCCACACCCCCGACCAAACTATGCCATACACACGCTTTGAAAGTATGCTATCCATAAATGACAGACACTCTAGCGCATGAAATCATGACACCGGTCCGCCACCCCTGTTTAGCTCCAAAAGTTGTCTAACTTGTAAGTAGAGCCAATATACCACCAGTCATTCTGTGAAAGATACATTTTTAGCTCAAAATACACAGTATATTTAAAGTTTGTAGTATTGGATTGCATTTATTTGTTTACTATTACGGTATCGCGACTCTTTCCTCAACCTAATTTGTGTTCTGTTGGATGAAAGTGGACGGATATCACAGAGAGAACCATCCTACACCAGCTATCTACCCACTACATATCTTCCTAACTTACTAAACTGGTACACGAAGGGCTAGCACTGGTTGAAGGCAAGTGTACCATCAACGTGTTGTACGCATTTGCACAATGCGCAGATTGCTCCCACATGGGCAGCTGAAATTAAGGGCCTCACCACTGACACAACGGCGGAGAAGAAATACATTGCTTATGGTGGTAATAAAACAGTGTCAGTGCATATACTCTAAGTTAGTCACAGAGCTATTTATTAAGTGGAGTAGAAAATATTTGCAATCTTTCATTTCAAGGAAACATTAAATCTGGCAGACAGTGGTGCTGAGCAGACAAAAGCCATCATCAGACATTGATTATCGTTTCGTTATTTGACTTAATTTTTGTAACATAACAGCGTCCATAATTATACAATATGACCTGCAGAGAATTGGTCTGTCTCTTTGGGGCAATTGGTTGTTTACCAACATTTTTGTTTAAATATACTGATTGTGGAGTATTCCAGCCTTTTGACAAGCTAATTTGCGAACACATGCACTGTAGATGAATGTGCAACCAGCACAAAGCGAAAAATGTATGTGTAAGAATAATGAGCAAAATCTAAGAACAGGTGGGTTTTGAACTCACATCGCATTGAATGCGCACTTTTCATACAGCAATGTGAACGCATGTACTAACTGAGCTACCGGCCGATTCGTTCTCTTGTGGTAAAATATAAATAAAGAACTTTAAATCATAAGACCTCCATCATTCTGTTTCCAGAGGAGAAAATATCGTTCATTTTCGAGTAGTGAAGGGGTATAGGCACAATATGCTAGTGCTAGTTTTTAATAAAAAATGAACAGAAAAAAGCAGCTGTGATAAGTTACGCTATAAACCAGCTTAATGATTGAGCAGACGATTTTTTTGGCAGGGATCTGTTTAGTTGTTCAGACCGGAGTAACATTGTCATAACATCCAGAGTTACTATAAATAGTAACAATTGACTGATGTTGGCACTTATTTTGGTACAAAATATCATCACCAGATATCAAAATTTGAACACAAATATCCCCAAAAGGGGTGAATAGAAAGTGCAGATGTTCCGAAACCAAATCCAGAACATCTCAATAAAGAGAAAGACTCTTTTTACCCGTTAAAAATATTGTTTGTAAAAAAGCGCATTTTCGAAAATTTGTGAAATTTTACCAAATTGGCACTCATTTTTTACCCCTGTCCATATTCTTGTCCAAGCATTCAATCTATTCTCAGTCAAGTTACGTATGTTTCCGTGGTATAGAATCACCCATATATCGATAACACTGACATTTCTGAAAATGCGAGGACCCTCCGATGTAGGAAGCACACCTATTAGGAAAAAGCAATTCAAAGTGCCAAAAATTCAGCATTTGACCACCACCTAATTCTTTACTGTTTTTTGGGTCACACCCACCTAGTATTTATGCCTAAATCACTGCTATTAAACGTAACACAATGAAGTTTAGCCTATTGTTTGCAATCAAGTTGCCACTTCAGAGAAGAAGCACACAAGTCTTTGAGTCCTGGGTCATATTAAAGCAGTAAAGCATAACGTGGCCACCCCAGTTTCCAGGGACCCTACAAGAATACACTCATGTGCACTCTTATAAAATATACATCCATCGGCTGCAGCGTAAATGCTCTCCCTTGTCTATAGCTCCTATGTGTTTGTGTGTGTGTGTGTGGGGGGGGGGGGGGGGGTGGCAGGGAGAATCAAACATAGTTTAGCTGAGCCCTCCACTGAAAGGCATTAATCATGATATTTTTAGATTTTGGGTATACGCACACATATTGAGAAAATCTGCGCCCCTGGTAAATCTAAAAGAAATTGTTAATTTGATTTGTTCAAAACGTACTCTCATAACTCTAAATGGCCATTGATAACCTTTGTGTGGTAGCTGGACAATATAATTAAAAGCTCATCCCATAGCACTGAACAAATATGGGACTATACTTGGGGGTATCCAAAGCAAATCCACCCTCATCACTTCACTCACCGTTACACGTCTTGATCGTCATTTTGAATGTAGAAATATCTCTCGGGCCACAAAATAATTGGCCTCCCGTTAAATGAGTGTCTTAGATATCTCAAATGACTGATATTTAAGCGAGCGCCATTGCTATTCGGGGTTTGCTCAGTTGTATATAAGGAAGGCCTTTCCCGTTTCAAAAGGGAACAATCAAAATCAGCTTCTGAAAGGCACCATTTGATTTTAGACACACTTACCTCCCTCCGTCTTTCTGGTAAGAAGACGCTGTGGAGGTATAATCGAAAATATGGCAGTCTTCCAAATCGCAGAGGTTGCTTTCCTGTAGAAGCACTGAAAAACAAACGATTGGAATTGACAAGTTTCCTTCGGTCGGCTCTAACAGCTATATTTTGAATAGATAGAACACTAAAAACGCGAACAGAAGATCCTTCATTCAGTCTGTTTAGAAAGAATATGGATGGATTCTCCTTGAAGAGTTTGCCTCGTGTTTCATATATCTAACGAGTGAAACTCCGAGTCATGATTTTATAATGTACAGAAAAGTGACACTTTGCGTTAACCTACGGCTGTCATTGCCGGAAAAAACTGAATTTAGGCCTACCCATTGTTTACTTCAAGTTGATTTATTCTGTCAGAACAAGCATTTCAGCAAAAGGAAATGTGAAAATAATGTTATTTTTATATGTAGAACATTTCTGCATCATAAAATGGGCAAAAAAAAATATTGAGGTTTTTGATGAATTGCTTAAGGGTAACCATAGGCAAAAATATAAATTTTTTTTTTTTTTAGTTGACTAAACCAATAAATAGCACACGTAAAATTTTCCATTGTTCATGATTTTATTCTCGTGAAATATTATCTTCTGAATTATAGAAGACATTTTAACAGTTACTGTGTGGTGAGTGAACACCTCATTCACGTTATCATAATTATTAATTGGAACACTGGCTCATACAAGTTCTCAACTTAGAATAGAAAGAGTCTATGGTTTCGACCTTCGGGTGTTACGTGAAATGCTTGAACGTTCCAGCGAATTCCAATTTCTCTGTGCGATTTACCTGAATTAATAATGACACAGAATTAATTCTGCCCAACACAGAACATGACCTGCTCTTAAAGCTTGTAATCACACAAATCGGATACCAGTTCTTCACCATAATAAATCTGGGAAGTTTGGAAAGTGACTCTTCTTAAACTGTACATAACTTTCTCAGGGCTACAATATGAACCAACGTTACCACTCGCTTGTTTGAAACAAACAGTCTTAAAGGACAGCCGATCAAGACCACGAGCAGAGTGTTGAGGTACCCAATGCCCACCAAATGCTGAAACAAGTCGAATCTGAACCTAAAACCCAAATCATATGGTTCCCCTCTAAAATATTCATTCACCTTTAATATGATACATAAATTTAAGGCTGACCCGGGATAAACAGAGAAAGAGGTAGAAACCCAGAATGTCCCACGTGGATTCTCGTAGGAATGTAAACTTCATCTGTGACACACTAATTATTGTAACGTGAATGCTTTCCTTACCCATCATGACTCCCTGTTCTCCATATCCTTATCGAAAAACCGCGAGCGGCAAATCAAGACGAAAAGACAATTTAGAGGTCGAAAATGTAAAACTGAAATAAAATGCCCCCCCCCCCCACACCCCCGACCAAACTATGCCATACACACGCTTTGAAAGTATGCTATCCATAAATGACAGACACTCTAGCGCATGAAATCATGACACCGGTCCGCCACCCCTGTTTAGCTCCAAAAGTTGTCTAACTTGTAAGTAGAGCCAATATACCACCAGTCATTCTGTGAAAGATACATTTTTAGCTCAAAATACACAGTATATTTAAAGTTTGTAGTATTGGATTGCATTTATTTGTTTACTATTACGGTATCGCGACTCTTTCCTCAACCTAATTTGTGTTCTGTTGGATGAAAGTGGACGGATATCACAGAGAGAACCATCCTACACCAGCTATCTACCCACTACATATCTTCCTAACTTACTAAACTGGTACACGAAGGGCTAGCACTGGTTGAAGGCAAGTGTACCATCAACGTGTTGTACGCATTTGCACAATGCGCAGATTGCTCCCACATGGGCAGCTGAAATTAAGGGCCTCACCACTGACACAACGGCGGAGAAGAAATACATTGCTTATGGTGGTAATAAAACAGTGTCAGTGCATATACTCTAAGTTAGTCACAGAGCTATTTATTAAGTGGAGTAGAAAATATTTGCAATCTTTCATTTCAAGGAAACATTAAATCTGGCAGACAGTGGTGCTGAGCAGACAAAAGCCATCATCAGACATTGATTATCGTTTCGTTATTTGACTTAATTTTTGTAACATAACAGCGTCCATAATTATACAATATGACCTGCAGAGAATTGGTCTGTCTCTTTGGGGCAATTGGTTGTTTACCAACATTTTTGTTTAAATATACTGATTGTGGAGTATTCCAGCCTTTTGACCAGCTAATTTGCGAACACATGCACTGTAGATGAATGTGCAACCAGCACAAAGCGAAAAATGTATGTGTAAGAATAATGAGCAAAATCTAAGAACAGGTGGGTTTTGAACTCACATCGCATTGAATCCGCACTTTTCATACAGCAATGTGAACGCATGTACTAACTGAGCTACCGGCCGATTCGTTCTCTTGTGGTAAAATATAAATAAAGAACTTTAAATCATAAGACCTCCATCATTCTGTTTCCAGAGGAGAAAATATCGTTCATTTTCGAGTAGTGAAGGGGTATAGGCACAATATGCTAGTGCTAGTTTTTAATAAAAAATGAACAGAAAAAAGCAGCTGTGATAAGTTACGCTATAAACCAGCTTAATGATTGAGCAGACGATTTTTTTGGCAGGGATCTGTTTAGTTGTTCAGACCGGAGTAACATTGTCATAACATCCAGAGTTACTATAAATAGTAACAATTGACTGATGTTGGCACTTATTTTGGTACAAAATATCATCACCAGATATCAAAATTTGAACACAAATATCCCCAAAAGGGGTGAATAGAAAGTGCAGATGTTCCGAACCAAAATCCAGAACATCTCAATAAAGAGAAAGACTCTTTTTACCCGTTAAAAATATTGTTTGTAAAAAAGCGCATTTTCGAAAATTTGTGAAATTTTACCAAATTGGCACTCATTTTTTACCCCTGTCCATATTCTTGTCCAAGCATTCAATCTATTCTCAGTCAAGTTACGTATGTTTCCGTGGTATAGAATCACCCATATATCGATAACACTGACATTTCTGAAAATGCGAGGACCCTCCGATGTAGGAAGCACACCTATTAGGAAAAAGCAATTCAAAGTGCCAAAAATTCAGCATTTGACCACCACCTAATTCTTTACTGTTTTTTGGGTCACACCCACCTAGTATTTATGCCTAAATCACTGCTATTAAACGTAACACAATGAAGTTTAGCCTATTGTTTGCAATCAAGTTGCCACTTCAGAGAAGAAGCACACAAGTCTTTGAGTCCTGGGTCATATTAAAGCAGTAAAGCATAACGTGGCCACCCCAGTTTCCAGGGACCCTACAAGAATACACTCATGTGCACTCTTATAAAATATACATCCATCGGCTGCAGCGTAAATGCTCTCCCTTGTCTATAGCTCCTATGTGTTTGTGTGTGTGTGTGGGGGGGGGGGGGGGGTGGCAGGGAGAATCAAACATAGTTTAGCTGAGCCCTCCACTGAAAGGCATTAATCATGATATTTTAAGATTTTGGGTATACGCACACATATTGAGAAAATCTGCGCCCCTGGTAAATCTAAAAGAAATTGTTAATTTGATTTGTTCAAAACGTACTCTCATAACTCTAAATGGCCATTGATAACCTTTGTGTGGTAGCTGGACAATATAATTAAAAGCTCATCCCATAGCACTGAACAAATATGGGACTATACTTGGGGGTATCCAAAGCAAATCCACCCTCATCACTTCACTCACCGTTACACGTCTTGATCGTCATTTTGAATGTAGAAATATCTCTCGGGCCACAAAATAATTGGCCTCCCGTTAAATGAGTGTCTTAGATATCTCAAATGACTGATATTTAAGCGAGCGCCATTGCTATTCGGGGTTTGCTCAGTTGTATATAAGGAAGGCCTTTCCCGTTTCAAAAGGGAACAATCAAAATCAGCTTCTGAAAGGCACCATTTGATTTTAGACACACTTACCTCCCTCCGTCTTTCTGGTAAGAAGACGCTGTGGAGGTATAATCGAAAATATGGCAGTCTTCCAAATCGCAGAGGTTGCTTTCCTGTAGAAGCACTGAAAAACAAACGATTGGAATTGACAAGTTTCTTTCGGTCGGCTCTAACAGCTATATTTTGAATAGATAGAACACTAAAAACGCGAACAGAAGATCCTTCATTCAGTCTGTTTAGAAAGAATATGGATGGATTCTCCTTGAAGAGTTTGCCTCGTGTTTCATATATCTAACGAGTGAAACTCCGAGTCATGATTTTATAATGTACAGAAAAGTGACACTTTGCGTTAACCTACGGCTGTCATTGCCGGGAAAAACTGAATTTAGGCCTACCCATTGTTTACTTCAAGTTGATTTATTCTGTCAGAACAAGCATTTCAGCAAAAGGAAATGTGAAAATAATGTTATTTTTATATGTAGAACATTTCTGCATCATAAAATGGGCAAAAAAAAATATTGAGGTTTTTGATGAATTGCTTAAGGGTAACCATAGGCAAAAATATAAATTTTTTTTTTTTTTAGTTGACTAAACCAATAAATAGCACACGTAAAATTTTCCATTGTTCATGATTTTATTCTTGTGAAATATTATCTTCTGAATTATAGAAGACATTTTAACAGTTACTGTGTGGTGAGTGAACACCTCATTCACGTTATCATAATTATTAATTGGAACACTGGCTCATACAAGTTCTCAACTTAGAATAGAAAGAGTCTATGGTTTCGACCTTCGGGTGTTACGTGAAATGCTTGAACGTTCCAGCGAATTCCAATTTCTCTGTGCGATTTACCTGAATTAATAATGACACAGAATTAATTCTGCCCAACACAGAACATGACCTGCTCTTAAAGCTTGTAATCACACAAATCGGATACCAGTTCTTCACCATAATAAATCTGGGAAGTTTGGAAAGTGACTCTTCTTAAACTGTACATAACTTTCTCAGGGCTACAATATGAACCAACGTTACCACTCGCTTGTTTGAAACAAACAGTCTTAAAGGACAGCCGATCAAGACCACGAGCAGAGTGTTGAGGTACCCAATGCCCACCAAATGCTGAAACAAGTCGAATCTGAACCTAAAACCCAAATCATATGGTTCCCCTCTAAAATATTCATTCACCTTTAATATGATACATAAATTTAAGGCTGACCCGGGATAAACAGAGAAAGAGGTAGAAACCCAGAATGTCCCACGTGGATTCTCGTAGGAATGTAAACTTCATCTGTGACACACTAATTATTGTAACGTGAATGCTTTCCTTACCCATCATGACTCCCTGTTCTCCATATCCTTATCGAAAAACTGCGAGCGGCAAATCAAGACGAAAAGACAATTTAGAGGTCGAAAATGTAAAACTGAAATAAAATGCCCCCCCCCCCCCCCCACACCCCCGACCAAACTATGCCATACACACGCTTTGAAAGTATGCTATCCATAAATGACAGACACTCTAGCGCATGAAATCATGACACCGGTCCGCCACCCCTGTTTAGCTCCAAAAGTTGTCTAACTTGTAAGTAGAGCCAATATACCACCAGTCATTCTGTGAAAGATACATTTTTAGCTCAAAATACACAGTATATTTAAAGTTTGTAGTATTGGATTGCATTTATTTGTTTACTATTACGGTATCGCGACTCTTTCCTCAACCTAATTTGTGTTCTGTTGGATGAAAGTGGACGGATATCACAGAGAGAACCATCCTACACCAGCTATCTACCCACTACATATCTTCCTAACTTACTAAACTGGTACACGAAGGGCTAGCACTGGTTGAAGGCAAGTGTACCATCAACGTGTTGTACGCATTTGCACAATGCGCAGATTGCTCCCACATGGGCAGCTGAAATTAAGGGCCTCACCACTGACACAACGGCGGAGAAGAAATACATTGCTTATGGTGGTAATAAAACAGTGTCAGTGCATATACTCTAAGTTAGTCACAGAGCTATTTATTAAGTGGAGTAGAAAATATTTGCAATCTTTCATTTCAAGGAAACATTAAATCTGGCAGACAGTGGTGCTGAGCAGACAAAAGCCATCATCAGGACATTGATTATCGTTTCGTTATTTGACTTAATTTTTTGTAACATAACAGCGTCCATAATTATACAATATGACCTGCAGAGAATTGGTCTGTCTCTTTGGGGCAATTGGTTGTTTACCAACATTTTTGTTTAAATATACTGATTGTGGAGTATTCCAGCCTTTTGACAAGCTAATTTGCGAACACATGCACTGTAGATGAATGTGCAACCAGCACAAAGCGAAAAATGTATGTGTAAGAATAATGAGCAAAATCTAAGAACAGGTGGGTTTTGAACTCACATCGCATTGAATGCGCACTTTTCATACAGCAATGTGAACGCATGTACTAACTGAGCTACCGGCCGATTCGTTCTCTTGTGGTAAAATATAAATAAAGAACTTTAAATCATAAGACCTCCATCATTCTGTTTCCAGAGGAGAAAATATCGTTCATTTTCGAGTAATGAAGGGGTATAGGCACAATATGCTAGTGCTAGTTTTTAATAAAAAATGAACAGAAAAAAGCAGCTGTGATAAGTTACGCTATAAACCAGCTTAATGATTGAGCAGACGATTTTTTTGGCAGGGATCTGTTTAGTTGTTCAGACCGGAGTAACATTGTCATAACATCCAGAGTTACTATAAATAGTAACAATTGACTTATGTTGGCACTTATTTTGGTACAAAATATCATCACCAGATATCAAAATTTGAACACAAATATCCCCAAAAGGGGGTGAATAGAAAGTGCAGATGTTCCGAACCAAAATCCAGAACATCTCAATAAAGAGAAAGACTCTTTTTACCCGTTAAAAATATTGTTTGTAAAAAAGCGCATTTTCGAAAATTTGTGAAATTTTACCAAATTGGCACTCATTTTTTACCCCTGTCCATATTCTTGTCCAAGCATTCAATCTATTCTCAGTCAAGTTACGTATGTTTCCGTGGTATAGAATCACCCATATATCGATAACACTGACATTTCTGAAAATGCGAGGACCCTCCGATGTAGGAAGCACACCTATTAGGAAAAAGCAATTCAAAGTGCCAAAAATTCAGCATTTGACCACCACCTAATTCTTTACTGTTTTTTGGGTCACACCCACCTAGTATTTATGCCTAAATCACTGCTATTAAACGTAACACAATGAAGTTTAGCCTATTGTTTGCAATCACGTTGCCACTTCAGAGAAGAAGCACACAAGTCTTTGAGTCCTGGGTCATATTAAAGCAGTAAAGCATAACGTGGCCACCCCAGTTTCCAGGGACCCTACAAGAATACACTCATGTGCACTCTTATAAAATATACATCCATCGGCTGCAGCGTAAATGCTCTCCTTGTCTATAGCTCCTATGTGTTTGTGTGTGTGTGTGGTGAGGGGGGGGGGGGGGTGGCAGGGAGAATCAAACATAGTTTAGCTGAGCCCTCCACTGAAAGGCATTAATCATGATATTTTAAGATTTTGGGTATACGCACACATATTGAGAAAATCTGCGCCCCTGGTAAATCTAAAAGAAATTGTTAATTTGATTTGTTCAAAATCGTACTCTCATAACTCTAAATGGCCATTGATAACCTTTGTGTGGTAGCTGGACAATATAATTAAAAGCTCATCCCATAGCACTGAACAAATATGGGACTATACTTGGGGGTATCCAAAGCAAATCCACCCTCATCACTTCACTCACCGTTACACGTCTTGATCGTCATTTTGAATGTAGAAATATCTCTCGGGCCACAAAATAATTGGCCTCCCGTTAAATGAGTGTCTTAGATATCTCAAATGACTGATATTTAAGCGAGCGCCATTGCTATTCGGGGTTTGCTCAGTTGTATATAAGGAAGGCCTTTCCCGTTTCAAAAGGGAACAATCAAAATCAGCTTCTGAAAGGCACCATTTGATTTTAGACACACTTACCTCCCTCCGTCTTTCTGGGTAAGAAGACGCTGTGGAGGTATAATCGAAAATATGGCAGTCTTCCAAATCGCAGAGGTTGCTTTCCTGTAGAAGCACTGAAAAACAAACGATTGGAATTGACAAGTTTCTTTCGGTCGGCTCTAACAGCTATATTTTGAATAGATAGAACACTAAAAAACGCGAACAGAAGATCCTTCATTCAGTCTGTTTAGAAAGAATATGGATGGATTCTCCTTGAAGAGTTTGCCTCGTGTTTCATATATCTAACGAGTGAAACTCCGAGTCATGATTTTATAATGTACAGAAAAGTGACACTTTGCGTTAACCTACGGCTGTCATTGCCGGAAAAAACTGAATTTAGGCCTACCCATTGTTTACTTCAAGTTGATTTATTCTGTCAGAACAAGCATTTCAGCAAAAGGAAATGTGAAAATAATGTTATTTTTATATGTAGAACATTTCTGCATCATAAAATGGGCAAAAAAAAATATTGAGGTTTTTGATGAATTGCTTAAGGGTAACCATAGGCAAAAATATAAAATTTTTTTTTTTTTTAGTTGACTAAACCAATAAATAGCACACGTAAAATTTTCCATTGTTCATGATTTTATTCTTGTGAAATATTATCTTCTGAATTATAGAAGACATTTTAACAGTTACTGTGTGGTGAGTGAACACCTCATTCACGTTATCATAATTATTAATTGGAAACACTGGCTCATACAAGTTCTCAACTTAGAATAGAAAGAGTCTATGGTTTCGACCTTCGGGTGTTACGTGAAATGCTTGAACGTTCCAGCGAATTCCAATTTCTCTGTGCGATTTACCTGAATTAATAATGACACAGAATTAATTCTGCCCAACACAGAACATGACCTGCTCTTAAAGCTTGTAATCACACAAATCGGATACCAGTTCTTCACCATAATAAATCTGGGAAGTTTGGAAAGTGACTCTTCTTAAACTGTACATAACTTTCTCAGGGCTACAATATGAACCAACGTTACCACTCGCTTGTTTGAACAAACAGTCTTAAAGGACAGCCGATCAAGACCACGAGCAGAGTGTTGAGGTACCCAATGCCCACCAAATGCTGAAACAAGTCGAATCTGAACCTAAAACCCAAATCATATGGTTCCCCTCTAAAATATTCATTCACCTTTAATATGATACATAAATTTAAGGCTGACCCGGGATAAACAGAGAAAAGAGGTAGAAACCCAGAATGTCCCACGTGGATTCTCGTAGGAATGTAAACTTCATCTGTGACACACTAATTATTGTAACGTGAATGCTTTCCTTACCCATCATGACTCCCTGTTCTCCATATCCTTATCGAAAAACCGCGAGCGGCAAATCAAGACGAAAAGACAATTTAGAGGTCGAAAATGTAAAACTGAAATAAAATGCCCCCCCCCCCCCACACCCCCGACCAAACTATGCCATACACACGCTTTGAAAGTATGCTATCCATAAATGACAGACACTCTAGCGCATGAATCATGACACCGGTCCGCCACCCCTGTTTAGCTCCAAAAGTTGTCTAACTTGTAAGTAGAGCCAATATACCACCAGTCATTCTGTGAAAGATACATTTTTAGCTCAAAATACACAGTATATTTAAAGTTTGTAGTATTGGATTGCATTTATTTGTTTACTATTACGGTATCGCGACTCTTTCCTCAACCTAATTTGTGTTCTGTTGGATGAAAGTGGACGGATATCACAGAGAGAACCATCCTACACCAGCTATCTACCCACCACATATCTTCCTAACTTACTAAACTGGTACACGAAGGGCTAGCACTGGTTGAAGGCAAGTGTACCATCAACGTGTTGTACGCATTTGCACAATGCGCAGATTGCTCCCACGATGGGCAGCTGAAATTAAGGGCCTCACCACTGACACAACGGCGGAGAAGAAATACATTGCTTATGGTGGTAATAAAACAGTGTCAGTGCATATACTCTAAGTTAGTCACAGAGCTATTTATTAAGTGGAGTAGAAAATATTTGCAATCTTTCATTTCAAGGAAACATTAAATCTGGCAGACAGTGGTGCTGAGCAGGACAAAAGCCATCATCAGACATTGATTATCGTTTCGTTATTTGACTTAATTTTTGTAACATAACAGCGTCCATAATTATACAATATGACCTGCAGAGAATTGGTCTGTCTCTTTGGGGCAATTGGTTGTTTACCAACATTTTTGTTTAAATATACTGATTGTGGAGTATTCCAGCCTTTTGACAAGCTAATTTGCGAACACATGCACTGTAGATGAATGTGCAACAGCACAAAGCGAAAAATGTATGTGTAAGAATAATGAGCAAAATCTAAGAACAGGTGGGTTTTGAACTCACATCGCATTGAATGCGCACTTTTCATACAGCAATGTGTACGCATGTACTAACTGAGCTACCGGCCGATTCGTTCTCTTGTGGTAAAATATAAATAACGAACTTTAAATCATAAGACCTCCATCATTCTGTTTCCAGAGGAGAAAATATCGTTCATTTTCGAGTAATGAAGGGGTATAGGCACAATATGCTAGTGCTAGTTTTTAATAAAAAATGAACAGAAAAAAGCAGCTGTGATAAGTTACGCTATAAACCAGCTTAATGATTGAGCAGGACGATTTTTTTGGCAGGGATCTGTTTAGTTGTTCAGACCGGAGTAACATTGTCATACATCCAGAGTTACTATAAATAGTAACAATTGACTGATGTTGGCACTTATTTTGGTACAAAATATCATCACCAGATATCAAAATTTGAACACAAATATCCCCAAAAGGGGTGAATAGAAAGTGCAGATGTTCCGAACCAAAATCCAGAACATCTCAATAAAGAGAAAGACTCTTTTACCCGTTAAAAATATTGTTTGTAAAAAAGCGCATTTTCGAAAATTTGTGAAATTTTACCAAATTGGCACTCATTTTTTACCCCTGTCCATATTCTTGTCCAAGCATTCAATCTATTCTCAGTCAAGTTACGTATGTTTCCGTGGTATAGAATCACCATATATCGATAACACTGACATTTCTGAAAATGCGAGGACCCTCCGATGTAGGAAGCACACCTATTAGGAAAAAGCAATTCAAAGTGCCAAAAATTCAGCATTTGACCACCACCTAATTCTTTACTATTTTTTGGGTCACACCCACCTAGTATTTATGCCTAAATCACTGCTATTAAACGTAACACAATGAAGTTTAGCCTATTGTTTGCAATCAAGTTGCCACTTCAGAGAAGAAGCACACAAGTCTTTGAGTCCTGGGTCATATTAAAGCAGTAAAGCATAACGTGGCCACCCCAGTTTCCAGGGACCCTACAAGAATACACTCATGTGCACTCTTATAAAATATACATCCATCGGCTGCAGCGTAAATGCTCTCCCTTGTCTATAGCTCCTATGTGTTTGTGTGTGTGTGTGGGGGGGGGGGGGGGGGGGTGGCAGGGAGAATCAAACATAGTTTAGCTGAGCCCTCCACTGAAAAGGCAATTAATCATGATATTTTAAGATTTTGGGTATACGCACACATATTGAGAAAAATCTGCGCCCCTGGTAAATCTAAAAGAAATTGTTAATTTGATTTGTTCAAAACGTACTCTCATAACTCTAAATGGCCATTGATAACCTTTGTGTGGTAGCTGGACAATATAATTAAAAGCTCATCCCATAGCACTGAACAAATATGGGACTATACTTGGGGGTATCCAAAGCAAATCCACCCTCATCACTTCACTCACCGTTACACGTCTTGATCGTCATTTTGAATGTAGAAATATCTCTCGGGCCACAAAATAATTGGCCTCCCGTTAAATGAGTGTCTTAGATATCTCAAATGACTGATATTTAAGCGAGCGCCATTGCTATTCGGGGTTTGCCCAGTTGTATATAAGGAAGGCCTTTCGAGTTTCAAAAGGGAACAATCAAAATCAGCTTCTGAAAGGCACCATTTGATTTTAGACACACTTACCTCCCTCCGTCTTTCTGGTAAGAAGACGCTGCGGAGGTATAATCGAAAATATGGCAGGTCTTCCAAATCGCAGAGGTTGCTTTCCTGTAGAAGCACTGAAAAACAAACGATTGGAATTGACAAGTTTCTTTCGGTCGGCTCTAACAGCTATATTTTCAATAGATAGAACACTAAAAACGCGAACAGAAGATCCTTCATTCAGTCTGTTTAAAAAGAATATGGATGGATTCTCCTTGAAGAGTTTGCCTCGTGTTTCATATATCTAACGAGTGAAACTCCGAGTCATGATTTTATAATGTACAGAAAAGTGACACTTTGCGTTAACCTACGGCTGTCATTGCCGGAAAAAACTGAATTTAGGCCTACCCATTGTTTACTTCAAGTTGATTTATTCTGTCAGAACAAGCATTTCAGCAAAAGGAAATGTGAAAATAATGTTATTTTTATATGTAGAACATTTCTGCATCATAAAATGGCAAAAAAAAATATTGAGGTTTTTGATGATTGCTTAAGGGTAACCATAGGCAAAAAATGTAAAATTTTTTTTTTTTTTTAGTTGACTAAACCAATAAATAGCACACGTAAAATTTTCCATTGTTCATGATTTTATTCTTGTGAAATATTATCTTCTGAATTATAGAAGACATTTTAACAGTTACTGTGTGGTGAGTGAATACCTCATTCACGTTATCATAATTATTAATTGGAACACTGGCTCATACAAGTTCTCAGCTTAGAATAGAAAGAGTCTATGGTTTCGACCTTCGGGTGTTACGTGAAATGCTTGAACGTTCCAGCGAATTCCAATTTCTCTGTGCGATTTACCTGAATTAATAATGACACAGAATTAATTCTGCCCAACACAGAACATGACCTGCTCTTAAAGCTTGTAATCACACACATCGGATACCAGTTCTTCACCATAATAAATCTGGGAAGTTTGGAAAGTGACTCTTCTTAAACTGTACATAACTTTCTCAGGGCTACAATATGAACCAACGTTACCACTCGCTTGTTTGAAACAAACAGTCTTAAAGGACAGCCGATCAAGACCACGAGCAGAGTGTTTGAGGTACCCAATGCCCACCAAATGCTGAAACAAGTCGAATCTGAACCTAAAACCCAAATCATATGGTTTCCCCTCTAAAATATTCATTCACCTTTAATATGATACATAAATTTAAGGCTGACCCGGGATAAACAGAGAAAGAGGGTAGAAACCCAGAATGTCCCACGTGGATTCTCGTAGGAATGTAAACTTCATCTGTGACACACTAATTATTGTAACGTGAATGCTTTCCTTACCCATCATGACTCCCTGTTCTCCATATCCTTATCGAAAAACCGCGAGCGGCAAATCAAGACGAAAAGAGAATTTAGAGGTCGAAAATGTAAAACTGAAATAAAATGCCCCCCCCTCCCCCCCACACCCCCGACCAAACTATGCCATACACACGCTTTGAAAGTATGCTATCCATAAATGACAGACACTCTAGCGCATGAAATCATGACACCGGTCCGCCACCCCTGTTTCGCTCCAAAAAGTTGTCTAACTTGTAAAGTAGAGCCAATATACCACCAGTCATTCTGTGAAAGATACATTTTTAGCTCAAAATACACAGTATATTTAAAGTTTGTAGTATTGGATTGCATTTATTTGTTTACTATTACGGTATCGCGACTCTTCCTCAACCTAATTTGTGTTCTGTTGGATGAAAAGTGGACGGATATCACAGAGAGAACCATCCTACACCAGCTTATCTACCCACTACATATCTTCCTAACTTACTAAACTGGTACACGAAGGGCTAGCACTGGTTGAAGGCAAGTGTACCATCAACGTGTTGTACGCATTTGCACAATGCGCAGATTGCTCCCACATGGGCAGCTGAAATTAAGGGCCTCACCACTGACACAACGGCGGAGAAGAAATACATTGCTTATGGTGGTAATAAAACAGTGTCAGTGCATATACTCTAGTTAGTCACAGAGCTATTTATTAAGTGGAGTAGAAAATATTTGCAATCTTTCATTTCAAGGAAACATTAAATCTGGCAGACAGTGGTGCTGAGCAGACAAAAGCCATCATCAGACATTGATTATCGTTTCGTTATTTGACTTAATTTTTGTAACATAACAGCGTCCATAATTATACAATATGACCTGCAGAGAATTGGTCTGTCTCTTTGGGGCAATTGGTTGTTTACCAACATTTTTGTTTAAATATACTGATTGTGGAGTATTCCAGCCTTTTGACAAGCTAATTTGCGAACACATGCACTGTAGATGAATGTGCAACCAGCACAAAGCGAAAAATGTATGTGTAAGAATAATGAGCAAAATCTAAGAACAGGTGGGTTTTGAACTCACATCGCATTGAATGCGCACTTTTCATACAGCAATGTGAACGCATGTACTAACTGAGCTACCGGCCGATTCGTTCTCTTGTGGTAAAAAATAAATAAAGAACTTTAAATCATAAGACCTCCATCATTCTGTTTCCAGAGGAGAAAATATCGTTCATTTTCGAGTAATGAAGGGGTATAGGCACAATATGCTAGTGCTAGTTTTTAATAAAAAATGACAGAAAAAAGCAGCTGTGATAAGTTACGCTTATAAACCAGCTTAATGATTGAGCAGACGATTTTTTTGGCAGGGATCTGTTTAGTTGTTCAGACCGGAGTAACATTGTCATAACATCCAGAGTTACTATAAATAGTAACAATTGACTGATGTTGGCACTTATTTTGGTACAAAATATCATCACCAGATATCAAAATTTGATCACAAATATCCCCAAAAGGGGTGAATAGAAAGTGCAGATGTTCCGAACCAAAATCCAGAACATCTCAATAAAGAGAAAGACTCTTTTTACCCGTTAAAAATATTGTTTGTAAAAAAGCGCATTTTCGAAAATTTGTGAAATTTTACCAAATTGGCACTCATTTTTACCCCTGTCCATATTCTTGTCCAAGCATTCAATCTATTCTCAGTCAAGTTACGTATGGTTCCGTGGTATAGAATCACCCATATATCGATAACACTGACATTTCTGAAAATGCGAGGACCCTCCGATGTAGGAAGCACACCTATTAGGAAAAAGCAATTCAAAGTGCCAAAAATTCAGCATTTGACCACCACCTAATTCTTTACTGTTTTTTGGGTCACACCCCACCTAGTATTTATGCCTAAATCACTGCTATTAAACGTAACACAATGAAGTTTAGCCTATTGTTTGCAATCAAGTTGCCACTTCAGAGAAGAAGCACACAAGTCTTTGAGTCCTGGGTCATATTAAAGCAGTAAAGCATAACGTGGCCACCCAGTTTCCAGGGACCCTACAAGAATACACTCATGTGCACTCTTATAAAATATACATCCATCGGCTGCAGCGTAAATGCTCTCCCTTGTCTATAGCTCCTATGTGTTTGTGTGTGTGTGGGGGGGGGGGGGGGGGGTGGCAGGGAGAATCAAACATAGTTTAGCTGAGCCCTCCACTGAAAGGCATTAATCATGATATTTTAAGATTTTGGGTATACGCACACATATTGAGAAAATCTGCGCCCCTGGTAAATCTAAAAGAAATTGTTAATTTGATTTGTTCAAAACGTACTCTCATAACTCTAAATGGCCATTGATAACCTTTGTGTGGGTAGCTGGACAATATAATTAAAAGCTCATCCCATAGCACTGAACAAATATGGACTATACTTGGGGGTATCCAAAGCAAATCCACCCTCATCACTTAACTCACCGTTACACGTCTTGATCGTCATTTTGAATGTAGAAATATCTCTCGGGCCACAAAATAATTGGCCTCCCGTTAAATGAGTGTCTTAGATATCTCAAATGACTGATATTTAAGCGAGCGCCATTGCTATTCGGGGTTTGCTCAGTTGTATATAAGGAAGGCCTTTCCCGTTTCAAAAGGGAACAATCAAAATCAGCTTCTGAAAGGCACCATTTGATTTTAGACACACTTACCTCCCTCCGTCTTTCTGGTAAGAAGACGCTGTGGAGGTATAATCGAAAATATGGCAGTCTTCCAAATCGCAGAGGTTGCTTTCCTGTAGAAGCACTGAAAAACTAACGATTGGAATTGACAAGTTTCTTTCGGTCGGCCTCTAACAGCTATATTTTGAATAGATAGAACACTAAAAACGCGAACAGAAGATCCTTCATTCAGTCTGTTTAGAAAGAATATGGATGGATTCTCCTTGAAGAGTTGCCTCGTGTTTCATATATCTAACGAGTGAAACTCCGAGTCATGATTTTATAATGTACAGAAAAGTGACACTTTGCGTTAACCTACGGCTGTCATTGCCGGAAAAAACTGAATTTAGGCCTACCCATTGTTTACTTCAAGTTGATTTATTCTGTCAGAACAAGCATTTCAGCAAAAGGAAATGTGAAAATAATGTTATTTTTATATGTAGAACATTTCTGCATCATAAAATGGGCAAAAAAAATATTGAGGTTTTTGATGAATTGCTTAAGGGGTAACCATAGGCAAAAATAT
>JAUFNR010000087.1:0-143489 GCA_031216915.1 Pictodentalium vernedei | reverse complement strand
GAAAAGTGAAGTAGCTGTGGATTAAGTATGTATGTATGTCTGTGTGTCTGTCTGTATGCCTTCTCATCACGCAAAAACCGCTGCATTGATTCGGATGAAATTCGGTATGAGTGATGCTTGGGTCACTGAGACGAACAGGGGGAGGGGGGGGGGGGGGGGGGGGGATGGGGGGGGGGGGGGGGGGGGGTAGTGGTAGTAAATTTACCTGGGATAAATATCAGGATATA
Source organism: Pictodentalium vernedei (assembly GCA_031216915.1). Lineage (NCBI taxonomy): Eukaryota > Metazoa > Mollusca > Scaphopoda > Dentaliida > Dentaliidae > Pictodentalium > Pictodentalium vernedei. The sequence goes on along the minus strand of JAUFNR010000087.1, from coordinate 143,262 downwards.
TATTGAAATTATTTTTTTTCCTGCAGAATGGATTTGGATGAAATTCGGCATGCGTGATCCTTGGGTCACTGGGACAGACATAGGGGGTTTAAATTTACCCGGCATAAATATCAGGATATATATTTAAATTATTTTTTTTTCACTTCCCGTCCAAAGGATGGGTACCCCGTCTAGTTTTGTATGAAGCTTCCTTATGACAAACTGAATAGAATGGTATAAAAAATCCCGATCGGTTTGATCAAAAAGTACTTTTTTGGGACGTTGAAAAAATGCTGAGTCATCTTTTTTTTAACACTAATGCTAATGCAAAAACATTAAATGATCTTTTTCTCCAGCACCACTTCACCGAAAGCTTTTCATATTTTACATATAACATCTTTAGAAGGTTGTTTAACAAGTGTGTGGAAAACCGGAGGCCTTTGTCCATATTTGGGCTCTCTATGGGAGCCAAAAAATTTAAATTAGTGCAGTATGTGGCATATTATTTAAAAATCTTCTTCAGATCCAGCTGTCAGAATTGTTTAATATTTGGTACGCAGCATCCCTTAGGAGGATGGGATTCAAATATGTTCAAACCAAGTCTCTGAGTTCATATTTGGGCTCCATATGGGAGCCTGATTTCTAACTTAGTGCAATATAAGGTGTAATCTTTAAAATCTTCTTCTTCAGACCCACCAGCCAGAATCTTTTGATATTTTTGATTTGGTATGCAGCATCCTTAGGGGGTGGGAGAAGTAAGTTTGTTCAAATCAATTCCCTAAGTTCATATTTGGGATCCCTATGGGAGCCTGATTTCTAACTTAGTGCAATATGAGGTGTTATCTTTAAAAATCTTCTTCAGACCCACCAACCAGAATATTTTGATATTTGTTATGCAGCATCCTCAGGGTGTGGAGAAGTAAATTTGTTCAGATCAATTCTCTGGGTTCATATTAAAAACCTTGGTTTCGGTTCGGTTTTCAAATTCTAACTTAGTACAATATGAGGTGTAATCTTTAAAAAATCTTCTTCCGAACCACCAGCCACAATCTTTGGTATGCAGCATCCTTAGGGAGTGCAGATTCAAATTTGTTTAAACCAAGTCCCTGGGTTCCTATTTGAGCACCTTGAAGGCATCCGAATTCTAACTTCATGCAGTATGAGGAGTATTTTTTAAAAATCTCCTGATTCACTGGTTAGAATCTTTTGAAATCTGATGTGCAGCACCCTTAGCAGAGTGTGTGATTCACGTTTGTTCAAACCAAGTGTGTGGGGTAATATTTGGGCTCCCCGTGGAAGCCCAAATTCTAACTTAGTGCAATATGAGGGGTAACCTTTAAAAATCTTTTCCTCCTAGTCCACCATTCAGAATCATTTGATGTATGGTATGCAGCATCCATAGTGGGTAGAGATTCACATTTGATCATATTTTTCAGTTGCACTGTGCGAATATTTGTTGCAAAAAATAGAAAAAAAAATCAATGGCTCCTATGTTCTAACTGCATGATACTGAGACTTTCCTTCATAGGCCCAACAGAGATGTGTTGAAAGTCAAAATTTTGACTATTAAAGAAAAGTTAAATTACTTTCTGAAAACAATCCCATATTTAAACCCTGCCATGCCACACATCAAGGTGAGTGCCAAAGGCCCTCTGGGGCCTCTTGTTTATGTGATACTAACTAAAACTACTTACACATATATTTGAAAATGATCAACTAATATTGGTTTTTCTTTTGTTTTTGAAATGACAGAAATACTAACACAGAAAGTAAATTGTTTTCTATAGTTTTGACTCTCATTGAACTAGTTAAAAAGTTTGGACATTCAATTTTTGTCAGCACTTACTTATCTTTCATATTCAAAGCTCTAAATTCTTGTTTTTTTTTTTTTTTTTGCATACCAGAACCACCGTTTGTGGATTGGCTCAGAATAAATAGGATAAAACTCGTGTATCTAATAAGATTTTTTGGTTTTCAGGACATGGTGTTTACAGTGCTTTGCAGTGTTTAAAATACTGCTGCCAGGAAGGATCTCTTCAGCTTCTACACCCAGAGCGACTGACTTCCACAGGCTATAGAGCCTACATGGCCACCATAGCCCCAGGTACATTAGCAATAATATTTGGTTATTGGCTCACTTGGGTAAGCTAAGTGAGTTTTTTTTATCAAAATTTGACTGCCATGTCTGTATGGCATGACTTCTATCTTCAAAAGATATCTGAAACTATCGTGTTGATTTGAACCAAACTCAGAGGGTATGTTTCTTTAAGCTCAGGTGATCCACTGTAAGCTTGAAACCAAATATCACTGCTGTGGATTTTGACTGAATGGCACATTTTCGACTTCACTTGTGCAGGCCAGGATATTAATTTTTGGTCCTTTTTTTTTTTTTTAAACCTTATATTAGGAGCACAGTGGATCAGTTGGTAGAGTTGCAAGCTGAGAGGTCCTCTCCTGAATCCCGGCTTTGGCAAACGCAGAGTGTCCTTGGGCAAGACACTTCTTCCCAACTACCATCTCAGGGGCACAGTGATGCTGTGTACTAAGGCCTACAGCATGTTGATGGTGCTATGTTTTCATCCGCTGTCAACTATCCCAAGTTGGCGAGTCTGGCAGAAGCTTGGTGGTTCTCTCAGGGTTCTTTCGGCTTTCTCCACCCATTAATCTAGTTGACATGAGATTACCTAGAAAGTATCGATAAAACTCACAATATATAAAATAAATAAAACTTATACTCAACATGAAAACCTAGTGGGCCCATTGAGAAGATAATTTCACAGATACGACGGTTTTGATGTATTACCTAAAGGGTTTTTAGCATTTTCCATTCCTCAGGGGCTTTGGTTGTCATGTTTCTGATGTAGAAAGAGAAATATGACTGCAGCCAATCTTGAAAATAACCAATGTGTTTTATAAGATGCATATTTCATATTTCAGCTCCAGCCTCTCAAAAACGAACTTGCAAGTTGCATAATATATGAACCTGACTAGGACATGTGTACAGATTGTAATGCAAATATGTTCCTCGGTGAAATTGCGAAATTGAATTTTCGCGAATTTGGATTAAAAAAATGTTTAGGGTCGCAAGGAAAAATTAGGGTGGGTCGGGAAACCCCAACCACAACACTTTTTTTTTGGGGCCTTATTTATTCTTTTTTTTCGATAAAGTTTGCTAAAAAACGTGATACTTTGTTCCTGACCCACATTACACAATAAAAAAAAGGATGTGGCCGACATTTTAACATTGCATTGTGGGATCTGTCAACAGTGTGCAACACTCTAGATAAAATTAGCGGAAGGAGGTAAAGTCATTATTGTCCATGTTTTACGTATGGATAAAGAACAGTCATATAAATTGTCAGCGGAGGAAGTTTTGAATAGCTGTTGGTCTTTGGATTTATTCATAGTTGTATAAAAATATCACCCATGACGTCATCAGTGGAATTCCCTGTTTCTTCAATAATTCAAATAGATCAATGGTGCTCTGTGAGGCAACTGTTTAAGCTTTCTGCAAACTTTCAACTCAATCTCTCTTTGGGCAACAGACAGATAATTTTGATACAAAACACAATGTTCAATTTGCATCCTAATAGGTGATTAAAAAGGTAATAAGTATGAGAGAACCTGTTTTTTTATTTAATATTTATTAATATTGATATAATTTCAATTTTTTTAACACAATCAGAGAGTTTGAATGTATGTACTAGACAGTGTATCTAGCAAGTGATTTCCTGTAAACACATTGAAATGGCAGTAGCATGCTTCTATTGCTGTTTTGAATGGATTATGTCATTCATTTCTGCCTTGGCAATGGTTTTGTTGATGGAATTCAATCTTGTGATATTATGCAACTTTCTCTTGAATTACTCTCTCAAGAATAGGTTTCTTGACAAATTCGTTTCTGCTGTTATTTCAGCAGAAAAAAAACTCTTATTTTAACTCTCTTTCCCCGTGGGAACCCTGGGAAGTAAGCAGCACTTGTTTACTGTGGTAAACCAGTTCCGCTTTACTGGTAAAATAGGACCCAGTCACCAATGCTTGGGGTGGAAGTCCTCTAAAATGGGCAACATGTGCATAAATGTCATAGTGATGGGCCGATGATTGGTAATGACAATCGGAAGCTGCCGATTTTGGGCAATCGGGGCACAATCGGACGTCCTTGTCAAACATCGGTAGTGCCGATTGCTGGGGTCGAAAATCGGAATAACGCTTGTCTGCTAGTCACCGACAAGTAATTTCTATCTGTGACAGCCAGAAATTAAAATCGCTTGTCCTGGGCGACAAGTGCCATTTTCTCCACAGTATTGTCATATTACACTTAAAAAGCCATGTTCTGTTGAAATTATTTTTCGAAATATACTATTTAATCTTGAAAGAACTTGGATAAATATTCACTGCTTTACCACGAAGATCTGGGTGTGGTCTGTCATTGCTTTGCGAGAGGGAAATCCTCCACATGTTGCTGTTTATAACTCAGGTACGTCACCAATAATGGGGGACATTCTATGCGTACACGTCTCCATTGTTAGGGTAAATACACAAAAAACTGCAACACGAATTCAGGCATCACCGCACTATGAATGCCCACCCCCCTTTCCCCTGTCCGCTAAGGTATGAAGATGAATATCTTGTTTCTGTTATCATCTAAAAAATATATCTTCTAAGTAAGTTCTCATGGATGGGTCATAAATTATATTTTCGAGACGAATCGCTTTTGCTTACAAAACCTTATATTTATTCACTATATTTACACACTTGTCGCTCAGCTCTCGTAATGAGACACAAAACTTTTGGAGATCTTGTTTCTGATCAGCAAAGGATATTTTATCACGCTTCATAGAGGAGCCATAAAATATATTTTTGAGACAGAATCGCTTACTCTTACAAAACCTTTAAACCTATATGTTTACAACTTTACATACTCGATGCACGGAAGGCCATGAAAAGTAAACCTTGCTTGTGGTCGGGTCTCTTGCGGTCTCATTGTCTGTTGTCTCAATTTAGTACAACCGGTTCCGCAACTTCTGCTGACAAAGAAACGGTGAACAACTCAACCAGGTCAGGTAATTACTAATAGGGCTCACGAAATACCGACTTGGCACTTCGCAATATATCCACGTTTGGTAAGGAACTGGCTTACAATCTGCAATCGGATCGGAATCAGCCAATTGTTGAAGGCCAACAATCGGCAATCGGCTCGTGGGCATTTCACAATCGGCCCGTCACTAATAAACGATTGGCTAAACTTGACTTCATGTCCATGTTGTGTCACGATTAGCCACAGAGCATAAATATGTGATGTTAAACACCACTAAACAAATAAACAAACAACTCTTTTCTTATTAGCTTTTTATTATAATTAATTAAACAATTTATGTGCAGAAGTATATTAAATTATTATAAAATAATTATAATGAGATTTCAAAATTCTATACTTCTCCATTTTTGCAACAAGTTGTTTGTCAATTGTTAGTCACTGACTTTCCAAAATAACTACAACCTCTTATGAGAGACCACCTGTCTTGAGAGACCACTTTTGTTTGGCAAAAAGAGCGGCCTCTCAAGACAGGTTTCAGTGTATTGTTATTGCAGTAAAAGTAGAAGTAACATCATGTACCTTGTAAGGAACTTAATTAAGATTTATATAATTATGAAAAAGAACAAATACCATCCAAGTTGTTCTTTTTCCCCGTCAGGGACTCATGATCAGAACCAAACCAAATTTAATTCATAAAGGGAAGAGAGGGTTAAGTGGGTGAATTAAGTTACCCTTGTGGAAACTATATTTTCGTAGTGTGTAGGAATCTTTTTATCTGAATGAAACACTCAGCACGCAAGCATATTCCTTACTCGATGACAAGTTGTGCCACGATAAAAGATTCTGTCCATACACAATGGACACCTGACCTGTTTATCTTCCAGAGAGTTACAACAACAAAAAAAAACATGGCAGATTAGTCTGTAATGGCCCACTGATGGGTAAAAAAGCCAGACTCGGCTGATAAGAACAACAGTCCTCTGCTTTCATTGCCAGAATCATAACTATTTGGTAGATTAGTGTGTCATGTTTTCATTGTACAGAATCTTTAATCGCGATTCTTAGAGACCTAGCTACTTGTCACACAAGTACAGCTCGTAGCTGTACTTCCCTGAATCGAGTATCATCACAATAAAAGATTCTGTACAAAAACAATGAGCACATCACGCATATTTACTTTTTAGTGTGTTGGTTTGAAAAATCATGAAGTGCAGTGGTTGTGTGATCATCTCGGCCATACAGAAGATGTGCACAAAACGCACTATAGGCATACACTTGGTGGTATAGAGCGTATACAGCTTGGAAAGCTGTTACTTCTTCAAGATAAAAACCTGTTGAACCAGTTTAGAGGGAAATCTTTGGATGAAATTCAGTTTAGTGGTAAGTTTTCATCTAGTTAGACTCAATTTCTTCGAATGCTGAATTTTTAGTTGAACTCCACCATTTTTTTAAAAAGAGCAGTTTGCATTCACATTTCGGTAGAAAGGGCTTTCCACAATATATTACGTAACAATTCTGAGTCTAGGCGCTGTCACTCTACTAGAAGCCTGTGAATGGGGTCAACAATATTTGTAAAGACATGCATACCCATTTTTGTAGCTCTTTAAGGACCATTGAGGTTGTTCTTTGATTTTGAGGAGAGCTATCAACCCCACTGGTCATATCTCCCTTTAAACCAGAAAGCTGGGAGTGATCTTTTACTCCTTAAAACAGTGCAATATGAGGTTAATCTTTAAAAATCTTGATTCCCCAGTCTGAATGTTTTGATATTTGGAATGTGAAACGTTTAGAAAGTTGAGCGTTAAGTTTGTTCAAAGCAAGTCCCTGGTATCGTATTTGTGCTTCCTTTGGAACTTGGAACTAATTTAGTGCTACATGAGGGATAATCCTGAAAAATCTTCACCAGATCTACCAATCAGAAGCTTTGGATATTTGGTATGCAGCTTCGTTCAGAGTGAAGATTCCAGTTTGCCCTAACCATGACCCTGGATTCATATTCGTGCTCCTTTCGGGAGCTTGAACTCTAAGAATTAATGAAATATGAGGAGTTGTCTTGAAAAAATCTTCTCCAGATCTGCCAGGCAGAATCTTTTGATATTTTGTACGCAGCATCTCTTGGGTTGGAGACTATTGTTTGTTCAATTCAAGTCCCTGCTTTCGTATATTTGCCCCTGTGGAAGCCCAAATTCTGAATGAGGAATATGAGAGGTAATCTTTAGAAATCTTCTCCAGATTCACCTGTCAGAATCTTTTGATATTGAGTATGCAGCAACTTTAGGGGGGTGAGATTCAAATTTGTTCAAACCATGACCCTTCATATGTGGGATCCCTCTCTTCTTTTCTAAAAAATAAGTATTCTCTCTCACTGAGATGCTTGAGCCAAAATGTCTGCTTAGAAAAATTCTTATGAACCTGCAGATGTAAAAACTAATTTTTAGCTCACCTGACTGAAAATCAGGGTGAGCTTTTCTGATCACTCTTCGACTGTCCGTCCATCCATCGTCCTGCGTGAAGGTGGTGTTTCAGTCTTTTTCTCCCAAACCACTGGGCACATTTTAATTACATTTCATGTAAGTAGTGGTTATATAGGAACATTTTGTTTTGTTTTTTGCATATTAAGCTCTGGCCCAAATTGAGCAGAGGGGTGGGGACAAAATGGCCAAGTTTTAAAAAATCTTCTTATGAACCACCAGTAGCAGTGACTTGATATTTGGTGTACAGAGTCCTTTTGATGTTTAGTCTCAAGTTTGTTGAAGAGAAGTTTGTCGGGCAATATTTGCCTTCGTTATGGGAGAGGCAAGAATTCTGGCCAAGCCCAGAATATCTATTTTCCAAACCGTGATGCCGATGCGAACCAAATTTGATATGAGATAATAATGGGTCATAAGTACTTAATTTATGTTGAAAATTTTTTTCTCTTTGCACCTTTGCCCCGTGGGAGCCTCACAAGCTAAAAATAGAAAAAAACTTTAAAACTGCCATATCTCCAAAACTACTTGGCTCAGAGAATTCATATTTTGTATGAAGATTACTTATGACCTGCAGAATAGAACGGTTTTTAAAAAAAACACCTATCGGTTTGATTATAATGTACCTTTTTCAGGACTTTTAAGAAGTCCTACCCAAAATTTCTATTTTCCGAACCGTGATGCCGATTCGAGCCAGATTTGATATGAGATAATAATGGGCCATAAGTACTTAATTTATGCCAAAAAATGTTCCTCTTCGCCTCGTGGGAACCTCAGGAGCTAAAAATAGAGAAAACTTTAAAACTGCCATATCTCCAAAACTACACGGCTCAGAGAGTTCATATTTTATGTGAAGATTACTCATGACCTGCAGAATAGAACGGTTTAAGAAAACCCCTATCAGTTTGATCATACGGTACTTTTTTCTGGACTTAGAAAAAGTCCCTAAGTCATCATTTTTAAACATTGAGGGTAATGGAGAAACAATAGATGGTCTGTTACTCCTAAACCTCTTCTCCAAAAGCTTTCATATTATACATATAACATATTTAGAAGATTATTTAACCAGTATGTGATAGTCAGAAGCCTGTGTCCATATTTGGGCTCTCTATTGGAGCCCAAATATTTAAATTAGTGCATTATGAGGAATTTTGTTTAAAAAATCTTCTTCACATCTACCAGTTAGAATCATTTGATATTTGGTATGTAGCATCCTTAAAAGGCGAATATTCAAGTTTGTTCAAACCAACTTCCTGAGTTCATATTTGGGGTTCCTTTGGGAGCCCGAATTCTAACTCCGTGCAATATGATGGGTAATCTTTAAAAATTTTCTTCTCCAGCACCGCCAGTCAGAATCTTTTGATATTCGATATGCAGCATGCTTAGGAAGTGCAGAAGCAAGTTTGTTCAAACCATGTCCTTCTGTTTATATTTGAGCTCTTATAGGGAGCCCGACTTCCAAATTAGTGCAATATGAGAGGTAATCTTGAAAAATCATCTCCTCTAGATCCATCAGCCAGAATCTTTTGCTATTTGGTATGCAGCATCCTTAAGGGGTGCAGATTCGAGTTTGTTCAAACCATATCCCTGGCTTCATATTTGGGCTCCCCGGGGGGAGCCCGACTTCTAACTCAGTGCATCTTTAAATATTTTCTTCTCCAGAACCACAAGTCAGAATCTTATGATATTTGGTATGCAGCATCCTTAGAGGGTGGAGAAACAGTTTGTTTAACCCATGTGCTTCTGTTCATATTTGGGCTCTCATAGGGAGCCCAACTTCTAAATTAGTGCAATATAAGGGGTACTATGAGGTGCCGAATAATAGTGTTGACACTATTATTAATTTTGGAGAAAAATGCCGACAATCACTTTTATTTCGTAATGGGTCATAGAGTGAAAACACCATCACTATTATTATTTGATAAAAATGCAAGCCATCACTATTATTCAGCCATCAGTGTTATTTGACACACGAGAGTAATCTTTAAAAAATCTTCTCTAGATCCACCAGCCAGAATCTTTTGATATTTGGTATGCAGCATCTTTAAGGGATGCAGATTCAAGTTTGTTCAAACCATATCCCTGGCTTCATGTTTGGGCTCCCTGAGGGAGCCCAAATTTCAACTAAGTGTAATAAGAGGGGAAATCTTGAAAAGTTTTCTTCAGATCCACCAGACAGAATCTTTTGATATTTGTTGTGCAGCATCCTTAGGAGAGTGAGATTCAAGCTTGTCCAAACTAAGTGCCCCAGCTAATATTGGGCCCTCTATAGGAATCCAAATTCTAACCTAGTGCAATATCATTGGTAATCTTCAGACACACCAGTCAGAATCTTTTGATATTTAGTGTGCTAAGTTCAAAGGGCGTGGAGTTTCAAATTTGTTCACTCCAAGCCCCTGGGTTCATATTTTTTCCAATTCAGATTTGTTAAAATTAATTTGCCCCACCCCTTGGATGGATAACACCCCAAAATGTGTCCATATCTTAAAACAAATATATTTTTTAACCATACCACTGACCCAGACTAGCTTATCTTAATTTACTAAATTGCCAGGCTAAAAGCTTAATTTTGTCCCCCCAAACCCAAAATTCAAGCCAAAAACGAAATATTAATAATATCCTATGTAACCCTCCACACCTGCCCTCTGCGCATGCGCAGAGGGGTCACAGGTTCACCTCTTGCCGCCAGTCTTCATTCTTGTTTTAGCCCAGACACAGGTTACCACCTAAAAAATTTGTCTTGGAAATTTTACAATATCATGGCTTAAACAGAACATCTGACTACTAGAAAGGTCATCTAGAGGAAGTGGATGAAGGACTAGCAAACACTCAAGGATGGAAAGGAATCAAGAAATAGCTTTTAAAAAATTTTAATATAATTTTCCTGTGTTTCCCAATTTCGGGATAGCCACTTCAAAATAATTTCCATTCTTCACACTTTGGGTTGCTTAATGTCTATCTTCCTCCCTGTCCTTCCTTACGCTGGCTCTGAACTGTTTGGTATCTTTTTTTGCTAATTTTTTTTTATAAATTTTGTGTAAATACTTTGTTCAGAACAGTCTACCTAGGTGTACAAACCTTGGGTACCCCGAAATTCAGGCATTCGGTTTTCATACCCTGTTAAGGTTACTCTCAGGTTAAGTTATTTTATAACATTCCGTAATTGTAAACGACTAAGCGTAAGGGTAGGAAATCTAGCACGTCGTATGCAGATGCTTCATTGTTACACATAGCATGGGCCAAGTTGGTAAGTGACATTTTTGTGGTAATCACACTTTGGTAATTTTAGCATTACTCCAAGGGTTTTCATGCATAATATGTAATTATGTATAATATTCGGCTACGTTAGGTTATTTAGTCGGTATTGTTACTAGTACTTCGCGAGCGATTTTACAGGAAAAAGTTGTTTTCCTAAAATGTAAACAAATAACTCAAGTCCTTAATCAGAATTGAGATCTCTTGTCAATTCAATATTAAGGTGGTTCGGTTCTTATGACCCAACAGTAGCAGAGACTTGATAAGTGGTATGTACATGTAACTGATTTTGATCAGGTGAGTGCCTTAGGCCCCCGCGGGCAGGGGCATAGGAACGAAAAAATATTGGTGGGATGGGGGGGGGGGGGGGGTATAGAGTCCTATGACAGGCAGGGCCTACCATGGTTCGGCCCTGTGTGAGAAAATTTTCAGTTTCAATGTTGAAAAGATGCAATTTCCTTGCATCTGAGCCATTTGTATAACGATATTAACTCTGGGTTAGATTGTATAGCTGGGAAAATATAGATAGTGTCCCCCACTAGAGAAGTTTGGGAGGCATGCCCCCCACCCCCATGATCTGCACTCATGGTGGTATCCTATCACTTGAGGGGCCGAGCCCTGAATAATTCAGGGCTCAGCCCTTCAAGTGATAGATACCCCCATGGGTGCAGATCATGGGGTTGGGGGGCATGCATTTATGGCTCGTCCCCTCAAGTGAAGGCTACCCCCAGGGGCTCAGATCTTGGGGGTGGTAGACATGCCTCCCAAACTGAATAGGACAGCTTGCAGGGTCATTGGAAATAATGGAGGGGAGGGGGGGGGGGGGGGGGTGTGTGTGCTTGATATCACCTGAGGCTCCGAGTCCAGAATAGGAGGACAGCTTGATAGGGGTGACCACATCCTGGAGTGTAAGGGTACGGATATGAGAAATGCTATTTAATTTTTTCATAGGCATGAAAGCGATAGAGTAGTGATGAAATGAAGAAGAGCAGAAGTCCAAAATTTATTATATATGTCTATAAGTTTTGGGAATTTTTTTGTTTTTGGGGGGGGGGGGGGGGGGTATATACAGCAGTGTATAATCAGTACACTGTATATTTCGGTTTTCATTTTGCTTGTCATGATTTAACCCTCATAATTTCAAATTGTCTCTGATAATGTTATGATCTTGTAAAATGTTACCCTGTTTTACGGGTTTCTGGGCAGTTCAGCAATGACTATCAAATTATCTAGACAATGGTTTCTGATTAAATCTTGGCTGCCTAAATTTGCAACTTAAACTTAACTAGAAACCACTGCCAAGTCCTAGTGAAACAAGAGGCCCCACGTGGCCTTAATCGCTCACCTGACAAAGTGACTCTAAGAAGTATTTTAGGTCACCTTCACCATGTCATGCCTCATCAACATTAACTGGTTGAGTGATAGATTTTGTTTGAAGTTCAACATTTGTTACCTAAAATTAGTTTTATTTAAAATCATTGGTGTGTGGCCAATCTCCAATGATTTTTAATAAAGCAAATTTATCTCTGCAGACAAACTGGTTTAGCATGAAGCACAAACAAGGAATGTGAAGAGATAGCCTTGGACATCTCTCCCCAACTGTGGATATCTTACATGTGCTACATGTATATATTTGCATGCAAGAAAACAAAAATTTTCACAAATTTTATTTTTTTTTATCATCATTGGAACAAGCTCAAACAGCTTATTCCAATAGGGGTATGGGAAGATCAGGTATATTTTTGAGACAGAAATGTGAATATATAAATAATGGTGTTTTTTTGTGAATGATGCTGGAGAATTTTGCGTAAAGATATGGTAAATGGTTTGTTCTAGATACAGAATGATGCAAAAGTATTTAAATTTGATTAGGCAAGTTGTTCCTATAATGCATTTAAAAATTGAAGTAACTGTTTTTTTGCTGACGAACTTTTAGGTGTGTGTGTCTGTGTTTGTGTGTGTGTGTGTGTGTTTGTGTGTGTGTGTTTGTGGGGGGGGGGGGGGGGGTAAGAGTGTTCTTGCAAACAAAATTCCTGAATAAATGGAAAATTTTATTTTTTGTGTGAAAGACATAGTGCGTGAATGTTGATTGGAACAAGCTTAGAGAGCTCATTTTAATGTGAAGTCATAAAGCTGTGTTTTACGTACGAAATTCTGGAATAACTAAAAAAATTGCTTTTTTGACTCAAAAAGCATGGTGTGCGACCTCTCATTGGAATGAGCTCAAAAAGCTCATTCCAATGGGGTATTTACAAGCGATAAGTACATGTATGTTTAAGAGACAAAAATTAAAATTTGAATAGCGATTTTTGCGAAGAATGCTGACAAGTTTTGGCAGTTATGCTGGTAAAAAGGTAAGATATGCAAAGTGGTTGTTTTTTAGAGGCGACATTTAATTAAGGGGAATTAACCCTTGATTACTGAGGTAACTTCTAAAAGTACTGAAATTTCATGAAGCAATGTGAATAACAGACAACAGTTGCCTAAAAATTTCATGAATAACTAAAATTTTTATTCCTTTGTCTCGAAAACATGGCATATGACCTTTGTTGGAATGAGCTGAATGCGTGTGTTCCAATGAGGGGTCATAAAATTTGAACGAAGATTTGTGTGAATAATGCATTAGTACTGCTAGATTTGGGTAAACGGTTCACCCTGGATACCACCCCTTCTATAGTAGATCTTTTCTGCAAATTTTGTCTAAGATTCTATCAACTTTACAAATAAATACGTTCATGAATCACAATCAGATCCACCCTACAATGTTGCATACCAAATATCAAAAGATTCTGCCTGCTGGATCTGGAGAAGAAGATTTTTTAAGAAATATGCCTGAAACGCACTAAGTTAAAATTTGGGCTCCTATACGGAGCCCAAATATAAACCCAGGGGGCCGATTTGAACAAACTTGAATCAGATCCACCCCACAATGTTGCTTACCAAATATGAAAAGATTCTGAAGCTGGATCTGGAGAAGAAGATTTTTTAAGAAATTTGCCTGAAATGCACTAAGTTCGAATTCGAGCTTCTATAGTGAGCCCAAATATGAAACTAGGAAGCCGATTTGAACAAACTTGAATCAGATCCACCCCACAATGTTGCATACCAAATATCAAAAGATTCTGCCTGCTGGATCTGGAGAAGAAGATTTTTTAATAAATTTGCCCGAAATGCACGAAGTGCGAATTCGGGCTTCTATATTAAGCCCAAATATGAATCCAGGGGGCCAATTTGAACAAACTTGAATCAGATCCACCCCTCAATGTTGCATACCAAATATCAAAAGATTCTGCCTGCTGGATCTGGAGAAGAAGATTTTTGAAGAAATTTGCCTGAAATGCACTAAGTGCGAATTCGGGCTTCTATATTAAGCCCAAATATGAATCAGGGGGCCGATTTGAACAAACTTGAATCAGATCCACCCCGCAATGTTGCATACCAAATATCAAAAGATTCTGCCTGCTGGATCTGGAGAAGAAGATTTTTGAAGAAATTTGCCCGAAATGCACTAAGTTTGAATTCGAGCTTCTATAGTGAGCCCAAATATGAATCCAGGGGGCCGATTTGAACAAACTTGAATCAGATCCACCCCGCAATGTTGCATACCAAATATCAAAAGATTCTGCCTGCTGGATCTGGAGAAGATGATTTTTTAAGAAATTTGCCTGAAATGCACTAAGTTCGAATTCGAGCTTCTATAGTGAGCCCAAATATGAATCTAGGAAGCCGATTTGAACAAACTTGAATCAGATCCACCCCACAATGTTGCATACCAAATATCAAAAGATTCTGCCTGCTGGATCTGGAGAAGAAGATTTTGTAATAAATTTGCTTGAAATGCACTAAGTTCAAATTTGGGCTCCTATACTGAGCCCAAATATAAACCCAGGGGGCCGATTTGAACAAACTTGAATCAGATCCACCCCACAATGTTGCTTACCAAATATGAAAAGATTCTGCCTGCTGGATCTGGAGAAGAAGATTTTTTAAGAAATTTGCATGAAATGCACTAAGTTCAAATTCGAGCTTCTATAGTGAGCCCAAATATGAATCTAGGAAGCCGATTTGAACAAACTTGAATCAGATCCACCCCACAATGTTGCATACCAAATATCAAAAGATTCTGCCTTCTGGATCTGGAGAAGAAGATTTTTTAAGAAATTTGCCTAAATGCACTAAGTTCGAAATCGGGCTCCTATACTGAGCCCAAATATGAACCCAGGGGGCCGATTTGAACAAACTTGAATCAGATCCACCCTACAATGTTGCATACCAAATATCAAAAGATTCTGCCTGCTGGATCTGGAGAAGAAGATTTTTTAAGAAATTTGCCTGAAATGCACTAAGTTCGAAATCGGGCTCCTATACTGAGCCCAAATATTAACCCAGGGGGCCGATTTGAACAATCTTGAATCAGATCCACCCCACAATGTTGCTTACCAAATATGAAAAGATTCTGCCTGCTGGATCTGGAGAAGAAGATTTTTTAAGAAATTTGCCTGAAATGCACTAAGTTCGAATTCGGGCTTCTATAGTAAGCCCAAATATGTATCCAGGGGGCCGATTTGAACAAACTTGAATCAGATCTACCCCGCAACATTGCATACCAAATATCAAAAGATTCTGCCTGCTGGATCTGGAGAAGAAGATTTTTGAAGAAATTTGCCTGAAATGCACTAAATTCGAATTCGAGCTCCTATAGTGAGCCCAAATATGAATCTAGGGAGCCGATTTGAACAAACTTGAATCAGATCCACCCTACAATGTTGCATACCAAATATCAAAAGATTCTGCCTGCTGGATCTGGAGAAGAAGATTTTCAAAGAAATTTGCCTGAAATGCAGTAAGTTCAAATTTGGGCTCCTATACTGAACCCAAATATAAACCCAGGGGGCCGATTTGAACAAACTTGAATCAGATCCACCCCACAATGTTGCATACCAAATATCAAAAGATTCTGCCTGCTGGATCTGGAGAAGAAGATTTTTTAAGAAATTTGCCTGAAATGCACTAAGTTCGAAATCGGGCTCCTATACTGAGCCCAAATATGAACCCAGGGGGCCGATTTGAACAAACTTGAATCAGATCTACCCTACAATGTTGCATACCAATTATCAAAAGATTCTGCCTGCTGGATCTGGAGAAGAAGATTTTTTAATGTTTTTCCCATTGCCTACAGTGTTAAAAAGTGCTGACTCAGCACTTTTTCAAAGTCCCGAAACTGTACCCTATGATAAAACCGATGGCAATTTTTTTTTACCAATCCTTTCTGTTGGTCCTAAGGAAGCTGCACACCAAATAAAAATTCTCAGTGCCGTGCAGTTTTGGAGATATGGGCGTTTTAAATTTTTTCTATTTTTAGCTCCTGCGGTTCCCACGGGGCTGCGGGAAAATTTTTTTTTGCATAAATCAAGTACTCATGACCCAATAAGCCCTCACATAAAATTTGGTTCAAATCAGCCTCTCGGTTTGGAAAATAGAAATTTTGGGCGGGGCAAAAAATTTTGCCCCTCTCATAACAACGTCAAGTATAGCCCCACAAACTTCTCTTGAACAAATCTGAGTCTACACCTCAAAAGGAAGCTGCACACCAAATATCAAGTCTCTGCTACTGCTGGTTCATGAGAAGAAGATTTACAAAGATTTTGGTGCCCCTTGGGGGTATGGCACCACCCAGGAGGAGGGGCAACTTCATTTGAACAAATCTGAATTGGCATTAGGTAATAAACATTTAGCCAACATTTGAATAAAATTGGGCTAGTGGTTTAGGAGGAGAAGTCGATAATGTAAAGTTAACGCCGGACGGACGACGACGGACGACGGACGACGGACGACGGACAGAAAGTGATTAGTTAAGCTCCCCTTGAGCTTCGCTCAGGTGAGCTAAAAAAGAGTGAAAATGATGAACCATACAGGATACAAACTCTTTCAGTTGTTGGAGAACACTATTTGTGCTTGATTTGATGGCATGCAACAAATTGCCCTCCTAGAAAATATTAAGGCAGGCAGTAGTCGAGCAGCATGCCTTGAAAAAGACAGGACTACAGGTCTATATACATGTAGTACTAAATACATACTTTAGTGGTATGTTTATCAAGCTTAAATATGCTTTCAGATATATATCAAAAATAGATTCTAAACAAGGACCAGTGCCAATCGCTTCATCATTGGAAGATGACATGGAGATAAAAGGTGAGAACATCAATAATAATAAAGTGTTTTCCTTTTAAAACTGTTTAACCCTTTAACTAACACTTGTAGCAGACAATACTCGTGAAAAAAATTCTTGAAAATCTAAAAGTTTTCATTTTCAGCTTCCAGAACATAGTTTTCGACCCCTCATTGGAATGATCGTGATACACTTGTTCCAATGAGGGGTCATAACCTATGTTTTAGAAGCAAAAAAATGAAAATTTAAAAAAAATTGAATGGCGATTTTCGAGTATAGCGCCAGCCAGTTTTGACTGTTCTGTGAGGTAAAGGGTTAAAGATACCTGCCTACATCATTGTCAAAACCAATATGTAAGCTCTTCATGTTCAAAGAATTCAATTTCATTTGTTAACATCATGCAGTAAAGATATTTTTGTGTCGCCTGCTGTAAGCAGAGTCGACACAGGGATCATATGTCGTCATCGTTGGTAGCGTCACACTGTTAATCTGCAACTCCTTCTAAACCATGTGTCAGAATTCAACCAAACTCACAGAATATCTTCCTTAGGTGTCCTAGCTATGCATCTCATGCTCTGATTTTTAATTTTTTCAATTTTTGGGGTTTTACATGCCAAATACCAAAATTTGAACTTAAGTCATTATTTTACAGTAACATTGGTTAATCCGCAACTCCTTCTAAACCGTGTGTCAGAATCAGAGACCAGGCGACTTGAGCGAAAAAGTCGCCTGAAGTTTCCTCACTTCGCTTTGTTTTCTGCCGGGAGCGAAAATGAAGTCTCTCTACTTTCTGGTAGCAAAGCTACACCTGTTCATCGCCGATTTCCCCCCATTGGGGGACGAACATCTACGATTGAAAATACATACACATTAAATATAGATACATAAAGTTTTATAACACTTATAGGCCTAACATTCCCTACTTGCGTTGATTTGTTCGCTTGTGCCCCCCCCCCCCCCTCCCCCCCGCCTTGTTTTTTAGTTCGCTGGGGTGGATTCGATTTCCAACTGTGCAAATAGGCAACATGCAGACAGCACCAAGAAAGATGTTAAAATATAAACAAATTGTTATAAATTACACTTAACATTCCATGCTCATGCTGATTTGTTTGAATGTCACTGTACACTCCCCCCACCCCCTCCACACACACAAACACAATTCAAAAATTGTTTTTGTGTTCGCCTGAATAATTTCGCAAATGGCCGACCATTGCTGTCAATCAAACCGTGTATCTGCCCTGTGCATATGACTGCAAAGTCGCATTTATCACTCTCATTCAACACTTGTGTTGAATGATTCGCAACTTGTCAAGTTGTGTTGGACGATAAAAATTATTAATTAAAATTAATGAAAATCATCTTTAATTGTTTATAATTATATAAATTTAGGTGTGACCACGTAAATGAGACATTTGAATGTTCGAATTAAGCCATTGAGGTTTTGTAATTCATTCTCCATTTGGATTAACCACCCCCGAAGATGCCATTAAACACGTTCACGTGTATTAAAAAAATGCCTTCCATGATAAAACCGAATCAGATCCATTTGGCCAACCCCTCTCGATGATAGAAACATTGTCACGTGTTTTTGTGTTACAAGGTTGTCGATTGGTTTAATGAATAGTGGAAACAAGGTTTGTATCCAATGACAGAAAGTGGCTGTCTGTGACACGTAAATGTAAATAAACGCACGTGTTCAGGAGTGACAGTTTTTAACAACAGTCGAAGATGAAAACCGCAAAATATTGTAAAAAAAAATCCCAAAATATTGACGATTCTGCGAGCAGTCATTCCCGTACAACACATCAAGCGTCTTTTGGTCCAAATAATTAATTGCGCATTCAGACCCGTTTTTTGAACGCCATTTGTGCATTACCAGGATGGTCCGTGGATGGAGCAAGACTTTAACTTTGAAGTTTGTGACGTGACGTCGTTTGCGCAAATCAACAGCCCTGCCAGGACCGACAGGGAAGCGGTCAAATCGCCGCCAGTCAAATTCGCCGCTGACAATTTCGGATGAATCGGCCGCCAGTCAGTACAAATCAATCGATTGTGATGACAAAATGTCAACATCGAAATTTATCAAATTCATGCACCGGCCGGTACTCCAAACAACAGAAACCAAAAATTGCTTCAGTAATAATTACAAGAAAAGTTTTGTGCAGAGCACAAGCACACACAGGAGGAATCATGAAAAAAAACACTTTTTATGCATCCACCTTGAAATAACTTACTATTAGAACATTTGCTGAGCTCCTGTTAATACTTCCTGACTTGGGAAATTATTTGCTTGACAGACTTTGGTCATAGATTTCAACCACAGTTGGGTGCATGGACTGGGTGCACAATGGTGCACTGTGTGTGTGTGTGTGTGTGGGGGGGGGGGGGGGGGGCGCAGGGGCACCCTACACAAGAGAGTGGTAGCAGAGATTTTCAACCCAATAGTTATTTTATGATTTTTTAAGCATGGTATAAAAAGCATCCAGTCTTTCGATTTTGAAAATCGTGGGCGCGTTATACATCGCTCGCTACTATTTGAAGTGAGGCGCGCTATCCTGTATCCAGTCCCGTCGAGTGATGGTCGTGTTGTTGGCAAGAACAACTCACATGCAAATTGAAATGAAGAATGCATCCACTAATTGACAGCACTGTGCATTCAGTATGGTATTTGGGCACATTTATATTGAAGGGCAACATGAAAGCTGGACGATTTGGTGCTTTCATGGTTTCCATTAACCCTTTGCCTAACGCTAGTAGCAGAGGACACTCGCAAACAAATTCTCGTATAACTGAAAATTTTCATTTTTTTGGCTTCCAAAACATAGGTTGTGACCCCTCATTGGAACGAGCGCGACATTGGAACGAGCGCGACGCGCTCGTTCCAATGAGGAGTCACAACCCATGTTTTGGAAGCAAAAAATGAAAATATTAAAAAGAATTTGAATGGCGATTTTCATATAACGATGGCCGGTTTTGAACGTTACGTTAGGTAAAGGGTTAAAGGAATCCAAACTTTTGGGTCATGACGATGTATTATGCTCCAAGTAACAGAAAAAAAAAAAAAAAAAAAAAAAAAAGGAAAGAAAGAGTACACTGCAATAATAATAGTAATTTATGAAGGGCTAATAAATTTGCTCCATTGGTGAATACTGAATGGTGATTTGTCCAGGGAACACGAATCTCTCAGAGAACGCCATGTTTTTCCAAACAGTAGAAGTAAAGAGGATTTAAGCTGAATACATTCAAACTGTTACTAATCCGAGGCGTGCTGTTGTTGGCTCGCAAGAAGTTAACATCGCGGGTGCCATGGTGCGCAAGAGCGATAGCACGCCTCAAAATCGAAAGACTGAGCATCAGTATTATAAACAACTGGATGTTTGTTACCTTTTTACTGGTGGTCCAAGAGCTGAAAATTTTCTCTTTTTTTTGTGTCGTTTTCGTGCAAACATTTCCCTGAAATCCATCCCATTGTCTAGAAAACCATGCAAAGTTTCAGCCAATGAACTGCTGTGTTATATCCAGAGGTTCATTGGCTGAAACTTCGCTTCTGCTTGTTATAGTTTGCAGCAGATTACAAATTATTGCTTGACGAATCTTCACTCTTCGATTGATTTGGTGATAATACACTGTCTCTCACTTCTTCCTGTTTCTCACTCACTTCTCCCTGTTCTCACTCACTTCGCCCTAAATTTGGTGGAGGGAGAAGTCACTTCTCCCTGAAATTTGCCTCTAGGCTGGTCTCTGGTCAGAATTGAACCAAACTTACAGGATATCTTCCTTAGGTGTCCTAGTTGTGCACCTCATGCTCTGATTTTTGATTTTTTCAAGTTTTGGGGTTTTACATGCCAAATTTTTTATTGTACAGTGACATTTTCCTTGCAGGCGACACATGTCTTCAATAGAAGACTCCCATCTAAGTTCTTAAAGTTTAGCAACATATCTCAACTTGCTTACTGCTAATTTCTGTTTTTTTTATAGATACAAATTTACTCAATATATTTTACTTGATTACAAATTATTGAAGAGTGCCTACTGGCATTCTTCCATAATTTGTAATCAAATAAAGCTATGCAGTTAAAGTACAATTGGCTTTTGAGGCTGAATATGAAACATATGCAATAATATAAGATCTTTAGCAAGGTACCCTCACTTTTCTCTGAAGCCCTGATAGTGGCTTCCAGCAATGTACCAGTTAATCGAAAATTTGGAAAAACTCAAAACATTTATTTTACAACTTTAGAAACTTCAATATTTTCTCTGTACTGATGGTACACGCACAAACATTCTTCTTAGTACATTTCAATTCAGATTCATATCGGGGGTCGGAAAAGTTTCTCAAATCGGCTATTCAATGTGGCAAAATAACCAATAAAACAATTCACAAATTGACTTGTAATTCATGTTTTTACAATTGCTAACATCTGACACACTTTCCCAAACATCATATTTGTATTTCTGTGGGATTTCCCTGAGTATTCTATGCCAGTTTGTAGTTTGGGACAAACTGGCTTTCTGATTGTTCAAAATTGTACAATGACCTGAAAGCATGTTTCCCACTTCATAAAATCACTTTAATTTCATTGCAAATATGTTTTGGGGTTTTGTGGTCGATCAACCATGCTGAAAAAGTATAAACTTTGTTATATACACAACAGTTCAGTTATAAAGCAAGGCACGCCTATTATGGTGAACGTGATCTGCAAGAAGAGAATTATGTTGCAATTTGGGACTGTCATATTTCATTCAACTATAACCACTGGCCCAGACTAGCTATCTGTTGAAATGGGATGGGGGGGGGGGGGTACCCATTGGCTTATGCCCATGGTAGCTGTTTGAAACTAAATATTCAAAAAACATAACTATTGCATAATTATTTTCAAAAAGTATTCAAACTTCATATGGGGGAAGGCAGAAATGGGTGGGGAAAATCCAGTCTTTAGCTCTGGTTTTCCCTCCGGTCAAAATGATGGGTTTAATACTCCTTTGGAAAAAAAAATCTGGAGCACTGATTAACTCGACCTATATAATTAATCATCACTTTCAGACATTCAACAAATAGCTTGGTAGTTACTGTAGAAAGTTATAGATGAACTTTCGGCATAAGGTTTCAGTTTAGTTACAATGCCGTTGACTAATGGGTGATGTATTTTCTAAAATTCATGTCTGTTGAAATATGTCAGAAATAAACGCGAGAACTGAAAGGAAATCGCAATATGCGCCAGATTTTCAAAACAACACCAGATACTTAAAGAGATCATTGCCTGAGTGCTATAGCATTCTATGTCCCCTATGGGGACATATAGAAGTTCAAGTTAGAACACACAAACACTTAGGCCACTCTTAATCATATCCAGATGACACGCCTTTTTGTAATTTCATTGATTGGTCAACGATTTATTCTTTCACAAAGGAAGTAAGTCACTTGCTTGTTTCAGGTGGCACATTATAGTAAGAACAGGGTGCCAAATTCTGATTTTCTGACCTGTCTGTTCCCTCCAAACCTAAGAATGATTGTCGATTTGATTCAAGATACAATTTGAATCAGAAAATTATATTACTAACATTTTCAAAATATTGATATGTACTATTTTCCTATGCATGTGATCTTGGTGATTAAATTATATATAATTTCTTTACTTCAAGGTGATGGCCTCTCTCAAAGCTCCACCAGAAAGAAAAATAGTCGCCAGAGGTGGACGGCAGAAGAAGAGGTGGAGTTGAAGCAGTTGTTTGCCAAAAATATATCAAAGTCTCAGTGTCCATCTTCAAAGGAATTGAAGTCAGCTGTGCTTAAAAGCAGAGATAACAATGGATTGATTCATAAGCGGCCTATTGATGTCATAAAAAAAAAAGTGTGGAATATGTACCAAAAAAAACGAAGGGTTTCGAACCTTTAGATCTTTTAGCTTGTCAAGCTTGGCTATTTTCATAACTGCAGAACTCACATATACCGTTTCCAAACCTGGAAAGTGTAGGAAATCACTTCCTTTTTTTTAAGTTCATTATTGAATTTTGGAGAAACCCATTTTCTTTCGTTTACGCCTTTGAAAGGTCAGGGAATTATGAAACGACTATTGAATTTCCTTGAATTGCTTGTCATGAAACTAGTGAATAAAATACCAATTGGATATAGTGGCAGTCTTGACACTAGGTCAGGGTTCAGGGTCTCCATTTTCTCCTTTACTGTCCTCAAACTTTGTCCCAGTATAAAATGTATTGTATATAGGAGGAAAATATACAAATATGTTCAAATACAAGACTTTACGAGAAACCACTGCCTAGCTAGATTCATGGTACTCTGAAGTAACTACAGCGTTGACATCTGATTTAACTCTTTGCATGCTGCTGGCAGATATTCTTGCCGAACTTAGCAAATCACTTGTTCCTAATGCAGGCATAATTTGGACATTTTCATTCAATTTTTTTTTACAATAAATTGAAGCAACAGTTTGATTAATAATCCATTGGGTACATTTTGAGGAATTTTTCATCAAATCCAGTCAATGCTGCTTGACAGCAGCCATGACTGATTTTGATGAGAAATTCTCAGCGTACAAAGGGTTAAGATTCATCAAACTTGCCCTGAGGGTTCAAACCAAATATTAAAGTACCTGCTCAGTGTATATCCAAATAGAGTTTACTATCTGGTACAAAAATGAAACAAATAATATGACTCAGGTTTGATAATACCATATAGGGTTATAATAGAAAACACTTGAAGGTTCATCACTGCATAAAGTATGCAGAATTATAAAGTATAAAGCTGCATAAAGTATGTGTGTACTAGAGTTGTGTGTCGGCTCCGACAGGTGCTACAAATCCGATCCGAAAGCATTGTTCAAAATCCGAATCCAAATCTGAGCAGACCTGGACGTTTGAGGGGAGCCATTCCTCAAACCATATTGAGGAGAGCCATAATCGCCCTCCTTAAACTGTAATGGTTCTCAAACTTTCAATTCCCTTATTAAAAACCATGTATAATTGATGTAAGTGTGGAATAGCTCCCCTGAAACAGATTTAGGGGAGCCATAGCGGCTCCCCTGTATTTTACAAAAGGCCAGGCCTGTGAGAAGAATCAGGAATCCGACTATTTTGTGGAATCCAACTCTGATTGCTTTCTCAATTCCGATCCGAATCCGTTTCGAATTCAATCTCAAAACAACCAAATTCGATGTTTATAGTATAAACATCGAATTCGGTTGTTTTGAGATTGAATTCGTAACAGATTCGAATCTGGAATCCCCACCGCCACTTCCTCCAGTAAATTTTGTTTACGAATCGTGAAAATGCAGAAATGTAGGAACTAAATAGTGTATGGTATAAATTTTATACCATACACTATTTAGCTACTACATTTCTGCTGTGATCATGTATGATGAGCTCTGTGCTCCTGTCCTGTTCACCTCCATAGGGCCTAGCGTTGACAGTCGACATTTCGTGTCCATCAAGAATGCTTTGTTTGCCTAGTGTGACGGTGTCTACACTCACACTGCACTCTACATCGCTATTGTCGGATTATGCTCGGATTCGACGAGTACAATTATTCAACCCAAATCCAAATCAGATGTCGTAGACAAATCCGACCCCCGAATCCATATCCAACTGCAGTTGTGAATCAGATCCGAATTCGAATCAAGAGTCTGATCGGATTCGGATTCTCAGAGCCGACACACAACTCTAGTGTGTACCTATTCAAAAACCAGACAGAGGCAGAACTGTTGACAAAAATTGCTTGTTTTCTAATTTTTATGAAATTTCGTGGACAAGTGACTGATCACCTGTCTTTTGTGAGGTTGAGGCGAGCACTAGTGATCACTCGACTCTCTTTAAGAAGCCTGGGCCCCAACCTTGTAATCAGCCATTGAAAAAAAAAATGTGGGGTTGATTGTTCTTCGCAAAAATAGGTTGATGTTCTTTTTCATGTCCTCATACCGTTCTCCCAGTATAAAATGTACATAGGGGCAAAATAGAGATATGCTCATATAAAAGATTGATACAGTTACAGATCAATTTGTCTTGGGGTCGACTCACCCCAGAAATATTAGCATTAAACTCGCCCAAAGTTTACACAATTTGTGACAAACACGCAAGTATGGTTTACTGTGATTTGAGTCAGTAATATATGTTAGACCTTGGACATCTGAACTCAGATTAGATGTTTATTAATTGGGCCCACCTAGACAAGTCTGGAAAACTATTGAATTTCAATTCAGAAAATTGATGAAAATGAGTATCGTCACTTGGGTGCAAGAAGGTGCTATGTGTAATGCAATAGCATTGCAGATGGTACCTTCTTGCATTCGAGGAACGATTTATATATTCAGTGGGTAATGTTTTCCAAGAAGCTGGTTCATGTGTTTATCATTATGTTTGTGTATTGACAGAAAGCAGTTGGTCTAGTTTTATTTTTTTTCCTCCACGGAATAAAGTGATTTATTGACACTATCAATTCTTGTCTTTTTATTTCAAACATGCTTACAGTGCAGGTTGACATTCCAAAGGGAAATCAGGTGAAATATACTATATTTCGTCAAGGAAAGGTTTTCATGAGCAGATCTACTTGTATATGTAGTCTCAACATAGACTTAAGGTTGTAATTTAATTTTTTAGCTCACCTTGACAAAGTCAAGTGAGCTTAAGGGACTGCTCGTCATAAAACGTGTGTCATCCATAGTGCATCGTTCGTTAACATTACATTATCAACTTCTCCCGAACCACTGAAACATTTTTTTCCAATTTTTGGTAAATGCTTTAGCACCACATGCCAATTGAGATTTGTTCAAATGAAGGTGCCCAGGCAGTGATGTAGGGTGGGGGGTGGGGGTGGGTTTTTGGTGGTGAGGGGGGGGGGGGGGGGGGGGGTCTTTAACCCCCCCCCCCCCCCAATTGCCATATACTTACAGACATATATTGCTTATCACTATGCTATTGCCTTCATGCCCATGAAAAACAATAAATATTTGGCCTTTTCTGGCAGTTTCTTCTACCTGTACCCCTACACTCTGGGACAAGGTCTCCCCTATCAAGCTGTCCTATTCGGGACTCAGCCCTTCGGGTGGGTGATATGCACCCCCACCATTATTTTTGTTCCAATGACCCTGCAAGCTGTCCTGTTCAGCTTGGGAGGCAGGTCCCCTGCCCCCATGGGGATATTCTATCACTTGAGGGACTCTTCCCCTCAAGTGATAGGATACCCCCATGGTGGCAAAGGGGGGGGGGGGGGGGGGCCAGCCTCCCAAACTTCTCTAGAGAGGGACACCAACTATATTTTCCCAGATATACAATCCAACCCTGAGTTAATATCATTGTACAAATGGCTCAGATGCAAGGAAATTGCATTTTTCAACGTTGAAATTTTCTCAGGCAGGGTGGAACCATGGTCAGCTCTCCCTGTCCTAGGACCCTATACCCCCTCAATATTTTTTCATTCCTGTGCCCTAGGGTCAGGCCACAGCTCAAAATGATCCAAAATGTTTAAAAATCCTCCCATAAACCACCACTAGCAGAGACTTGGTATTGGGTATACAGCTTCCTTTTGATTTGTTCAATAGAAGATCGTGTGTCAATATTTGCTGTTGTTATTGGAGGGGCATGATTTTTGGCCCCGCCCCAAATTTTTATTTTCTGAACCAATTCGCTGAGTTCATATTTGGGCTCCCTATTGGAGACCGATTTCTAACTTAGTGTAATATGAGGTGTAATCTTTAAAAGTTTTCTTCTTCAGAACCACCAGCCACAATCTTTTGGTATTTGGTATGCAGCATCCTTAGGGGGAGCAGATTCAAATTTCTTCAAACCAAGACCCTGAGTTCATATTTGGGCTCCTTGAAGGGGCCCTAATTCTTACTTCATGCAGTATGAGAAGTATTTTTTTAAAAATCTCCTCCTCCAGATTCACAGGTCAGAATCTTTTAAAATCTGGTTTGCGGCACCCTTAGCCGAGTGTGATTCAAGTTCAAGTCTAAACCAAGTGTGTGGGGTAATATTTGGGCTCCCTGTGGAAGCCCAAATTCTAACTCAGTGCAATATGAGGGGTAAATTTTAAAAATCTTTTCCTCCTGGTCCACTATTCAGAATCTTTAGATGTATGTTGTGCAGTGGGTAGAGATTCACATTTGTTCATATTTTTCAGTTGCACTGTGCAAATAGTTGTTGCAAAAAATAGAAAAAAATTCAATGACTTTTTTGCTCTAACTGCATTATACTTTCATAGGCCCAACAGAGATGAAGAGTTGAAAGTTAAACTTTGGACTGTTGAGGAAAAGTTAAATTACTTTCTCAAAACAATCCCATATTTAAACCCTGTCGTGCCACACATCAAGTTTTAAAAAATCTTATCCAGATCCACGAGCCAGAATTTTTAGTTCAACTGAGCAAAGCTCAGTTGGAGCTTTACTGATCACTTTCCGTCTGTCGTCCGTCCAGTGTAAACTTAACATTATCGACTTCTCACAACCTACTGGACCGAATTCAACAAAATTTGCTGTGCATGTTCCCTGACATATGTCAATTCTAGTTTGTTCAAATAAATTTGCCACGCCCACAGGGGGCATAACTCTGATAGCACCCATAAATTTCTCTCCAAAATTAAAAAAAAAAAATCTTCTCCAGTTCCATAAGTCGGAATTCTTTCATATTTGGTGTACAACATCTCTGGGGAGGACAGATCCAAGTTTGTTCAAATCGAGTTCCTCTGTTCATATTTGGGCTCTATGGAAGCCCAAATCTTAACTCAGTGCAATATACGGACTATTCTTTAAAAATCTTCTCTAGATCCATCAGTCGGAATTGTTTCATATTTGGTATTCAACATCTCTAGAAGGGTCAGATACAAGTTTGTTAAAAAAAAAACCTGGATTTATATTTGGGCTCCCTATGAGAGCCCAAATTTTAAATTGGTGCAATATAAGGACTATTTTTCAAAAATCTTCTCCAGATCCACCAGTCAGAATTCTTTCATATTTGGAATACATCTCTAGAAGGGTCAGATACAAGTTTGTTCAAATGGAGTCCCTGGGTTCATATTTAGGCTCGCTATGGGAGGCCGAATTTTAACTTGCAATATGAGGACTATTTTTTAGCTCCCCGAAGGGAGCTCAACTTATCACTTGCCGTCCCTCGTCGTGAACATTTTTCAAAACGACTTCTCCTCTGAAACCGCCAGTCCGATTTTCACGAAACTTCATGTGGATGTTCATTACTATATGGCAATTCAAGTTTGTTCAAAGGAAATGGCCATGTCCATTTGGGGCTCTGTAAGGGGCATAACTCTGATAGCACTGTATGCATTAAAGAAAAATTATTAAAAAATCTTCTTCTCCAGAACCAGTGGGCAGAATCCTTTTATATTTGGTATGCAGCATCTTGGTATGGGTCTGATTCAAGTTTGTTCAAATCCAGTCCCTGGGTTGATTTTTGGGCTCCCTATGGGAGCCCAAATTTTAACTTAGTGCAGTATGAGGATTATTCTTTAAAAATCTTCTTCAGATCCACCAGGCAGAATTCTTTCATATTTGTTATACAACATCTCTAGGGGGGTCAGATACAAGTTTGTTCAAATCGAGTCCCTGGGTTGATATTTGAGCTCCCTATGGGAGCCCGAATTTTAACTTAGTGCAATATGAGGATTATTCTTTAAAAATCTTCTTCAGATCCACCAGGCAGAATTCTTTCATATTTGGTATACAACGTCTCTAGGGGGGGGGGGGTCAGATTCAAGTTTGTTCCAATTGAGTTCCTGAGTTGATATTTGGGCTCCCTGTGGGAGCCAAATTTTAACTTAGTGCGATATGAGGATTATTCTTTAAAAATCTTTTTCTTCAGATCCACCGTTCAGAATTCTTTCATATTTAGCATGCAACATCTCTATGGGGGTCAGATTCAAGGTTGTTCAAATTGATTCCCTGGGTTGATATTTGGGCTCCCTATGGGAGCCCGAATTTTAACTTAGTGCAATATGAGGATTATTCTTTAAAAATCTTCTTCAGATCCACCAGGCAGAATTCTTTCATATTTGGTATACAACATCTCTATGGGGGTCAGATTCAAGTTTGTTCAAATCGAGTCCCTGGGTTGATATTTGGGCTCCCTATGGGAGCCCGAATTTTAACTTAGTGCAATATGAGGATTATTCTATAAAAATCTTCTTCAGATCCACCCTGCAGAATTCTTTCATATTTGGTATACAACATCTCTAGGGGGGTCAGATTCAAGTTTGTTCAAATCGAGTCCCTGGGTTGATATTTCGACTTCTATGGGAGCCCGAATTTTAACTTAGTGCAATATGAGGATTATTCTATCATTAAAAATATTTTGATATTTGATCTGGAGCATTCTCCAGTTCAGTCCTCTTGATGTTTCAGCTTCACAGAGAGTGTAGACTTACTCTGTGGAACGTGAAGAATAGCTTTTGATGAAATGTGGTTCTTCACAATATGGAACATTCTGTGAGTGTCTAAGGCTCCATGGGGCCTCTTGTTTAAAATCTTCTAATCCAGATCCACTGGTCAGAATTCTTTCATATTTGGTATACAACATCTCTAGGAGGGTCAGATACAAGTTTGTTCAAATGGAGCCCCTGGATTCATATTTGGGCTCCCTATGTGAGCCCAAATTTTAACTCAGTGCAACATACGGACTATTTTTTAAAAATCTGCTCTAGATCCACCAGTCAGAATTCTTTCATATTTGGTATACAACATCTCTAGAAGGATCAGATACAAGTTTGTTCAAATGGAGTCCCTGAGTTCATATTTGGGCTCCCTACTATTTTTAAAAATCTTCTTTTTCAGATCCAACAGTCAGAATTCTTTTATATTTGGTATAAAATCTTTGAGGGGGTCAGATTAAAGTTTGTTCAAACCACGTCCCTGGGTTCACATTTGGGCTCCCAATGGGAGCCCAAATCTTAACTTAGTGCAACGAGACAATTATTCTTTAAAAATCTTCTTCTCCATATCCAACAGTCAGAATCATTTCATATTTTATATACAACATCTCTAGGGGGATCAGATTCAAGTTTGTTCAAATCGAGTCCCTGGGTTCATTTTCGGGTTCCTTATGGGAGCCCAAATTTTAACCAAGTGCAATATGAAGACTATTTTTCAAAAATCTTCTTCTCCAGATCCACCAGTCAGAATCATTTGATATTTGGTATGTAGCATCCTTAGGAGGGGGAGATTCAAGTTTGTTCAAACCAAGTCCCTGAGTTCATATTTCGGTTCACTGTGGGAGCCAAAATATAAGGGGTAATCTTTAAAAAATGTCTTCTCAAGAACTGCCAGCCAGAATCTTTTGATGTTTTATATGCAGCATCCTTAAGAGGTGCAGATTCAAGTATGTTCAAACCAAGTCCCTGGGTTTATATTTGGGCTTCCCGGGGAGCCTAAATTCTAACTTAGTGTAATATGAGGGGATAATCTTTAAACATTTTCTCCTTAAAAACACATCAATCAGAATCTTTTGATATTTGATATGCAGCATCCTTAAGGGGTGCAGATTCAAGTTTGTTCACACCAAGTCTCTGAGTTCATATTTGGGCTCCCTTTGGGAACCCGAATTCTAACTCATTCCAATATGCGGAGTAATCTTTAAAAATTTTCTTCTTCAGAACCACCAGTCAGAATCTTTTGACATTGGGTATGCAGCATCCTTAGAAGGTGGAGAAACAAGTTTCTTTCTGTTTATATTTGGGCTAGAATAGGGAGGAACCCGACTTCTAAATTATTGAATATGAGGGGTAATCCTTAAACATCTTCTTCAGATCCACCAGCCAGAATCATGATATTTGGTGTGCAGCATCCTTTAGGAGTGTAGACTTGTGTTTGTTAAAACCAAGTCCCTGGGTTCACATTTAGGCTCCCCGAGGGAGCCCGAATTCTAACTTGGTGTAATATGAGGGGTAATCTCTAAAAAATTTCTTCTCCAGATCCACCAGTCAGAATCTTTAAGTATATGGTGTGCAGCATCCTTAGGAGAGTTAGAATCGAGTTTGTTCAAACCATGTGTCTTGGGTAATATTTGGGCTTTCTATGGGGATCCAAATTCTAACTTTGTGCAATATGAGTGGTCATATTTTAAAATCTTCTTCAGACCCACCAGAAAGAATCTTGATATTTGGCAAGTTAAGTTCTTAGGGAGTGGAGATTCGATTTTGTTCACTCCAGGTCCCTGGATTCATTTTTTGTGCTCTTTGTGGGAGCAACAGTTTTATCTTGGTGCACTATGAGAGGTTATCTTTAAAAAATCTTCTTCAGAGTCACCAGTCAAAATCTTTCCACTTCTGGTATGTATCATCATTAGTGGGATGAGATTCAAGTTTGTTCAAACCAAGTCCCTGGATTCATACTTGTCTTCAAATTAAGATTTGTGCTCTTACTGAGTAAAGGCTGGAGCCAATGTGCCTGTTTTAAAAATCTTGTAAACCAGTAGATGCAAAAATTCAATTTTTGTGTGCAGCTTCCTTTGGAGGTGTAGACTCTAGTTTGTTCTAGAGAGTTTTATAAGCATTATTTCCAATCCTTTTGGGTGAGGCAAGAAATATGCCTTTGACTAGATGTGACATTAAATCTTTTTTGAACAATTTCTCATTTGAGTGATTAAGGCCACTTGGGGCCTCTTGTTCGACAGTTGGTCTGCAGCATTTTTTAGCTCGCCGAGGTGAGCTCAACTTATCACTTGTCGTCTGTTTGTCGTGATGCTTTTACAAAAATTCATGTGGATGTTCATTACTATATGGCAATTCAAGTTTGTTCAAATGAAGTGGCCCTGCCCATTTGGGGCACCATTGGGGGCATAACTCATATGGCACTGTATGAATCATGGAAAAATTAATTAAAACATCTTCTTCTCCAGTGGGCAGAATCTTTTGATATTTGGTATGCAGCATCTTGGTATGGGTCTGATTTAAGTTTGTTAAAATCAAGTCTGTTGGTGAATATTGGGGGTCACCATGTGGGGCGTGAATTTTGAATATTGTTGGTTAATATTGGGGGTCACCATGTGGGGCGTGAATTTTTACTTAGTGTGTTTAAAGAAAAATTCTTTAAAAATCTTCTTTAAAAATCTTCTTCTCCAGAACCAGTGGGTAGAATCTTTTGATATTTGATATGCAGCGTCTTTGTATGGGTCTGATTCAAGTTTGTTCAAATTGAGCCCCTCCATGGGGTCACTAGGGGGGCATGAATTTTTACTTTGGGCACAAAATCTTCTTCAGAACCAGTGGGCAGAATCTTTTGATATTTGGTATGCAGCATCTTGGTATGAGTCCTATTCAAGTTTGTCCAAATGGAGTCTGTCGATGAATATTGGGGGTCACTATGGGGGCGTGAATTTTTACTTGGTGAGTTTTAAGAAAAATTCTTCAAAAATCTTCTTCTCCAGAACCAGTGGGCAGAATCTTTTGATATTTTGTATGCAACATTTTGGGATGAGTCTGATTCAAGTTTGTTTAAATTGTGCGTCCCTTGATCAATATTGGGGCTCGCTATGGGGGTGTCAAAATCTTTTGATATTTGATGTTCAGCATCCCAAGGAGAGTGAGATTCAAGTTTGTGGTTTGTAGACTCGGGTAGTCACAAAGGGTCAGGTGAGTGCCTTAGGCTCCGTGGGGCCTTTTTGTTCTATTCGTGATTCCAAATCAGTATTGTCCCTTGAGTGCAAGAAGGTGCTATGTATAATGTGCCAAAAAATTCATTCATTTTCTGTTGTAACAATAGCTTGCCTCAAAATCAAAGGAATGGTACTTGAGTTGAAACTAAAGGCTCTTAACTCCCCTGAATGATCGTTTTTCAAGTATCCTTTTGCCTCCCCGGTCTTTTGTATTCTAAAAAGGGGAAATGTACCTTTCTAGAAATCTTGCTTCATATGAGAAAATTTCTGTAAATGAAAGAGCCCACCTCAGGGAAACTTGTCCCTCTTGTCATTCATACCCCTCCACATCCTGGCTCCCTTCACACACGCACACACACTTAAACCAATCATCCTTTAACCCTTTACCTAACGTAACTGCCAAAACTGGCCAGCGCTGTACACGAAAATTGCCATTCAGTTTTTTTAATATTTTCAGTTTACGAATGTCGTCTGCTACTAGCGTTAGGTAAAGGGTTAACTTTTACAGTCATAGTATGTAAGTGTTTGCAATTAACACTTTAATGAACCAGCTACACCCACCTGCATGTTTATGTTGGAATGGTGATAATGCTTGGACAGGAAAATGTACCCAACACTCAGAACTTTGGCTATTGGGTTAGGATTAAGCAGCCCATTCAACAGTAGTTTTTTTCCTTCTCCCTTTATCCTGATAACATGGGAAGAAAACCTCGTAAAAGCATCATTCATTGAGCTCAACAGTTGAGATACGTAGGAGAACTGCGATTACTTGTGTATATTTCTCTTCAATTTAGATATGTTAACTTAGAAATGTCAGTTTTAATATTTGCTTCTTTGAAAATGGCCCTTTGCTGAATGTCCCTTTTCCTTCTATATATATAAAAAGCACCTTGGTGTTTGCACCTTTAACCTAAAATAGTGGAAGAAAAGTACATGGCCCCCTAAGAAAAAGGCCCCTTGCCAAAAGTCCCTTTGACCTAAAGAGGTGGACCGTGCGTCTGTCCATCCTTATAAGAGCAACTCCTCCTAAACCATTTTAAGAATTTTCATGAAACTTTACACAATGGAAGAACTCCATATGAAGATGTGCATGAAGCAATATAATTCTGTTCTGACAGGCACAGGGGG
Source organism: Pictodentalium vernedei (assembly GCA_031216915.1). Classification (NCBI taxonomy): domain Eukaryota; kingdom Metazoa; phylum Mollusca; class Scaphopoda; order Dentaliida; family Dentaliidae; genus Pictodentalium; species Pictodentalium vernedei. The sequence goes on along the minus strand of JAUFNR010000087.1, from coordinate 109,616 downwards.
TATCACTTTGTGAGCTTGCTCACAGTACCTCAAGTTAAAAATTATTCTTCTCAAGAAGCAGTGGGCAGTATGTTTTGATATTTGGTATGCAACATTCTTGCTGGGACTGACTCGAGTTTGTTCAAAGCTGGTCACTGGCTCCATATTTCGGCTCATTGTGAGAGTTCAAATTTCAGCTTGCTGCAGATCATTGTTATTCTTTAAAACTTCTCCAAACATTTTTAGCTCAACTTTGGCAAAGCCAAATTTTAGGTATTGTCATAGTCCATCGTCAACACAGCTCAGGCTAGAGACCGTATTTGTGAACAGATGTTTACGAAACTTCTTGTGTACCTTTGTTATCACTGTGGGACGAGAACGAGTGTTTTGGGGTCCGGTCTGAAATTCAAGATGGCCACCAGCAGCCATTTTGTACTTTAGTACAAAACTTCTGTATATGAAAGTTCTGATTTGAATAAATTTTTGTAGGAATGTTTAGTAACGTGGAATACATCACATATAATACAGGTTTTTTTCTCGTGCAGAAATTATGCAAATTAGATGAACTTTGATTTATTCAGTACTACTTATACACTGTAAGTGCACATGTAAATACGGCTAGGGCCGGAGGCTGTATTTATGAACCGATCTTCACGAAACTTCTTGGATACCTTTGTTATCACCTTGGGAGTGAGTGTTTTTGAGTGCGGTCCAAAATTTTTTTATATGTAATTTGTTCATGTAGGGTACGGTATGACATAGGCTATGCCTGTTTACCAAACCCATTTCTTCATTAGAGAAATAAAATATTGTTTAAAAAAAAAAAGATGGCTGCCGGTGGCCATTTTGTACCAAAATTAGTGCAATCAGTTTTTTGTACAGAACTTCTGTATGAAAGTTCTGATTTGAATAAATTTTTGTATGAATGTTTAGTAACATGGAATACATCCCATATAATACAGGTTTTTTCTCGAGCAGAAATTATGCAAATTAGATGAACTTTGATTTATTCAGTGCTACTCATACACAGTATATATTTGTTGCAGGCTATGGTCAGTATTTATGTACAGACCGTTACAACACTTTGCATGTACCTTTGTTATCAGGTCATTACCTAGATGTTTGTCATTGCTGTGTCACATACTATACATGTTCATCAAGTTGAGCTACAGTGTCACTGACACTTTCATTTTGACATATAGTACATGTATGAATCATTCATGAGTGGGTCTGAATCAGGTTTGCTTGAATCATGTCCCTGCATCCATATTTGGTCTGAATATGGGAGCCCAAACTTCAACTCTCTGCAATTCAGTGAATTCAGTGTAAATTCTTTCAAAGTCTTCTTCTCCATAACAAGTGCTCATAATGTAACGACATTTGATATGCAACATTCTAGGGTAGATTTGAATCGAATTTGTTCAAATCGTGTCCCTGGGTCTATCTTGGGGTTCACTATGAGAGCCCAAATTTCAGCTTAGAGTGCGATTCACTATAAATTCTTTTAAAATCTCCTCCAGAACAAGACTGAAGTGGATAGACTCCTATGATATTGGGTATGAAACATTATTGGGTGGATTGGAATCCTGTTTGTTCAAATCATGTTCCTCGGTCCATATTTCAACATAGTGCAATTGTAGGTCTTCTCATGAACCGGTGGTCAAAATCTATTGATATTTGGTATGCATCATTCTTGGGGTGGTCTGAATTAAGTGTGTTCAAATCATGTTCCTGGATCTGTCTTTAGGCTCACTATGGGAGCCCGAATTTCAGCTTACTACAATTTAAGGTATATTCTTTAAAATTCATCTTCTCCAGAACCAATGGTCAGAATCTTTTTATATTTAGTATAAATAAACATTCTTTGGTTGGTTTGAGTTGCAGTTTTGTTAAAATCAGGTCCCCGGGTCTAGATTTGGTATTACTATGGGGGCCCAAATTTCATCTTGGTGCAGTTTAATGTAACTTCTTCAAAATTCATCTTCTCCAGAGCCAGCAGTCAAAATCTTTATTATTTGCGGTGCAACATTTTGGGTAGATCTGAATCAAGTTTGTTGGAATGAGGTCTTTGGGTCCATATTTGGGCTCACCATGGGAGCCTCACACCATTTGGATAATAATTATTAGCTTGATTCTCATGTGCGCACCTTAGCACACCACCTCCCCCCCCACCCCCCCCCCCCCACCCCCCCACCGGTCTCCTGTTTTTCTTGAAAGAATAACCAGGTTACCACCCCAAGGAGCGCATCGTCTCCTGGGGCAGTTACACAGGAAAGTAAATGTTCTGGAAGATGGCAATCCATAAAATACACCTCTAGTCCGGTACTCCCCGCCAAAGTTCCCCCAGGAAAGGCGGGGGGGGACTAGTTTTTTTTTAACCACCGCCCTGATGTTTTTGCCCCCCTCCCCACCTGAATTTGTTTTCTTCACAATTTTTTTTGTCATATTATTTACTAATATAGTGAGAAAACCTTTCGTTGACCAAAAAAAAAATTTTCAAATTTTCATAGGCCACAGAAATCTCCCCCCCCCCCCACCCCCCCCCCCCCCCACCCCCCCCACATTTCAATGAAGAAATGTTTTCAATGTCGTATTATTGGATTATTTGCTAGGGAACAGACCAGAATTCAAAATGGGGTTAGGAATGGGTTGGGAAGTTGAACCAGTAGTTGGCTTCTTTTTTTCAATTAGAAATTTTGGCACCAAAAATATTTTGCTGGCACCAAAAGTCACTTCACTAGCACCGACCCTGGCACCAGAAAAAACTGGGCCTGTGTAAACACTGGTAAAGATCTGCACATTATTTACTCTTTCACTACTGAAAGTTGACATTTTGCAGCAATGTCAGATTTTCAAAGCTGCAGGGACTAGGTTCGAAATTCAAATGCTATAATTCTAGATGTTAAAGATCTGCACAATGTAATCTCTTTTACTACTTGAATTTAAGTGGGAATAAGGGTTTTGCCATGTGAATTTTGACAGGGTTGTAGTTCTGTGTTTTCCACTTACAAAGTAACTTGTATACTCTTGCTCTGATATTTGGTATCTGATACAGTAGTGTTCACTCAAGTCATGGCCTGTGTTTACTATTGTCATCTATTGGGGGATGTGTGGGGTGCAGCCTCTGTAGCTCACCTACTTCAACAAAGTGGTGAGGTTATGTGGTAACTCCAGGCGTCAGCGTCCACTGTCGTGTCCAATATTGTAATAATTAATGTTAAGGGCCCAGGCATTTGATATTGCATGTGTAGGTTCACAACAGTAACCCTAATACTGTAGCTTTCTTCTTGATTTTAACCTAAATATTTCGTTTGAATTTGTGTTTAGGCTAGCATGTGTGCGGGCTGGATAATTTTCTCCAAGCTCATGTGGTAATGGCTTTGATATTACACATGTAGGTTGCATAAGACTAAAACTACAGTATTTAACCCTAATACTGTGGCTTTTCAGCTCACCGAAGTGAACTCAAATTATAACTTGCCATCCATCATCCATCCGTCCGTGAACATTTTCAAATGACTTCTCCGCTGAAACCGCTGGGCCAATTTGCTCGAAACTTCATATGGTTGTTCATTGCTATTTGGCAATTCAGGTTTGTTCAAATGAAATGGCCTTGCCAACTTGGGGCTCCATAGGGGGCATAACTCTGATAACACCCTATGAATCTTAGAAAAATAACTAAAAAGTCTTCTCCAGAACCAGTGGGCAGAAACTTTTGATATTTGGTATGCAGCATTCTAATATGCGTCTGATTCAAGTTTATTCAAATTGAGTCCTTCGGACAATGTTGGGGGTCCCCAATGGGAGCACAAATTTTTACTTTGTGCGATTTGGGTAAAATTCTTTAAAAATCTTCTTTTGAACCAGTGGTCAAAATGCTTTCATATTTTGTATGTAGCCTTCTGGGGTGAGTCTGATTCAGATTTGTTCAAATCGAGTCCCTCAGTTCATTTTGGGGCTCATTATTGGAATTTGAATTTTAACTTAGTGCAATTTACAAAAAATTCATTAAAAATCTTCTCCAGAACCAATGTGCAGAATCTTTTGATATTTGGTATGCAGCATTCTAGTATGGTTCTGGTTCAAGTTGGGGCTCATCTTCTAGTTTTTGGATTTTAACCTCAATTGCAATTTACATGAAATTCTTAAAAAATCTTCTTCTCCAGAACCATCAGACAGAATCTTTTGATATTTGGTATGCAGCATTCTAGTATGGGTCGGATTCAAGTTTATTCAAATCCAGTCCCTTGGCCAATGTTGGGGCTCACAATGGGAGCATGACTTTTTACTTTGTGCGATTTGGGTAAAATTCATTAAAAATCTTCTGAACCAGTCGTCAGAATGCTTTCATAATTGGTATGTAGCCTTCTGGGGTGAGTCCGATTCAGATTTGTTCAAATTGAGTCCCTGGGTTCATAATGGGGCTCATTATGGAAATCTGAATTTTAACTTAGTGCAATCTACAAAAGATTCTTTAAAAAATCTTGTCCAGAACCGTTTGGCAGAATCTTCTTGTTTCAAGTTTGTTCTTACCATGAGCCCTGTTCATGTTTTAGCTTCCTTGAGAGCATGAATTTACTTTGAACAACATAAAGAATAGTCTTTGAAAATTTTTCTTGTCCTTCAACAATATTGAGCTTTCGGTGAGCGCCTAAAGTCCCATGGGGCCTCTTGTTTTAAAATTTCACCCATTTTTTTTAATTTAAAATTTGGTCAATCTCTGATTGTAAGAATTTGTGTTCATGTCCGCATATGTGCAGACTGGATAATTTTCTCAAATCTCATGGGGTAAGGTCTTTGATATTACATACATAGGTTGCAGAAGATTAAAACTACAATCAGGGTGAGGTGAGGTGAGGTGGTCTTATGTGGAGTGGGGTCATTTTTGGTTGGGGTGAGATATGGGTTGGGGTGGTGTTTAGGTTGGGTGAAATTTGTATTGTGGGTGATATGGGGCAGGGGGTCAGTATGGGTGGGGTAAGGTTGGGGTGGGGATCAGGGTGTGGGTGTGTGGTATGAGGCAGGGTGGGGTTAGTGTGTGTGAGGTATATAGGGTGGAGGTCAGGGTGGGAGGAGTGATGTGGGGTCAGGTGTGGTGGTATGATATGGGGTCAGAGGGGATCAGTGTGGTAGTGGGTGATATGGATGGGTTGGGGTATAAGGTTGCAGTGAGATTATGTGGGGTGTGGTCAGGACAGGAACAGTCATATGGGATGGGGTTAAGGGTGGAAGACTGGGTGATATGGTTTGAGGGTCAGTGTGGGGGTGGTGTCAGTGGAAGTGGGGTTATGTAGGTGGGGGTGGGGGTCAAAGAATTTTCTTCATATTGGATCGACTATCAAGCAAAGATGTAGGTGAGTGCTTGGGATGTAACATACCTCTTGTTTTTCTAGTATCTAGATGTTAACTTCAGCTTTTAGCAAGGGTATATTGATTGTACTATCTGTTGGTGCACTTGTTCATCAATGGTCAGTCACTTGGCTCTCAAAATATCTGGACCAAATGACAATGCTTGGCCCCCAAATGTAATAAAATCTCCAGTATGTGACTCGCACATGGGAACATATTTCTTTGGTCATGTTTATGTGCAGTTTTTGAAGAAAAATACTGTATTTTTTCCAGGTAAACACCAGACAACTGCATGGACTCCGGAGGAGAAAAAATTTATCCTCACAGAATTTCATGATGCCATTATTAACAATCAGATTTCAGGTGTTGGGAAAAGAAGATGCTTGGAAGCCAAACAGAAATCTGGATCTTTACTAAACAAGCGAACTTGGGTACAGATAAAAAGTTGTGTGAAAAATGTTATAACAAAAAACAGAAGTTTACAAAATGTTAATATTTTTATACTGTACCAATGACCCAGACTTAGCTGGTGCTAACACCTAAAATTCTAGGGCCAAACACAAATTTTGCCCCCCAATCCCCCAAATTTGCATCAAAATCCGAAATTTCAATGTCCTATGTGGTCCTCCATACTTTTATCCACTGCGCATGTGCAGTGTCAAGGAAGTCCCGAAATTGGCGCAAATTCTCATTCTTTGTTTGGCCCTAAAATCAGTAACATCTCACTGATATTTGTGCTTGTAAATCTCAGTTAAAATGATGCCAGACACATAATCATGAAAGAAATGGTGGATCTAAGGATGAAATAAAAGGATGAGAGGAAGAAACAGTGGAAGGATGTGTTCAGGGCTGTAACTTATAATTTTTTTACGAAATTATTTCATGTTCCCTAATTTCGGGGCATGGGCCTGATGTTTTCATTCTTGCTATGAAATTTCCGTTGTTTGTTCAGTGTTTCCTCTCTCTCTTTCCTTGATTCCCCCTTTGCTATTCTCCCATGCTTTTGGCATAATTTTTGTAATTTTTTTACTAAAATTTCTTGGGAGTTTTGGCTTGGTAACAGAATGATGATTATTCTGTTTTTTCCCATGGTTACGTTCACACCCTAGGGTGGTTAGGCGTTTTGGTCATGCATCTACCATCCGATGTACTGCAGTTTCTTCTCTCGAAGTCTCTGTTTTACATCGGATAGTGTTTAAATTGGTAACTGATTTTGGGCCATGTTTTCAGAGCCTGGAGTCTTGTTTCCGGTTTTTATACACTTTTGTTTACGTTGACAACGGTTACTTCTGATAGTGATTACTTGTCTTCTGTTTTGTTCTGCTCATAGCCAGATACATTAATATTATCTGTAAGTGTTACATTAATTTTTAAATACGTTTTAAAATTTTTGTCCACACTTAGACATTTTTGGGATCCATTTGGGCTCATCGTTCTCATTGGGAACTTGGGCTCACCTGAAATTTTTCGAAAAAAGTTTTCTTCTGAATTATTTTTTCGGAATGTTGTAATGGATTATATTATATCATGTATCTTTGTTTTCAAGGGCTAGTGCGAGTACTATGACTGTTTATATTCTTTCATGATGAAAGAATATTGTTCAAATTGTAATTCGAGGAAGTCTTCCTCTGATTCTCACGTTCATTGTGTTTCATGTAGTCAGTGTACTCGCACTAATTCTTGCTCTGTGTGTGCCAATTGGGATGACAAACGTTGGAGACGTGTGTCACGGTATATTGTTAGCGGTGAGTGGTCAATGCCGGTCCTCTCTCCGCAAGGTCACTCTAGTTTTTCAGTCTCTTTTTCAGAGGAACAAGAACAGGGTGATGTTTCCGTGATGTCTTCAAGAAGTGTGCCTCCGTCGTCGCAGTCTAACGAAGAGCTAGCAGCCAAAGTGCTCAAAGAAATATGACAATTGCCTAAGAGGTCCCAAGTAGGATCAACGGCATTGTCGCCCGGTGAAGCAATCATTCACGAAATGGTTGTGATGCCGGGTTCGTCCGTTGCGGTCCAGGAAAGGAGATCGGGTGTTGCGAGCACTATAAACATAGAACGTGACACCCAGCAATGACGGATCGGAGGATAGAACGGAGGAAGCCAGTCAGTCCGGTAGCTAGCTCGTCCAGGTCTACCCGGACCGCGAGCGAGAGAGGCCCCTCTCTCTTACAGCAACATCTGGGCCCAGTTGTTGTTGTACCTAACATTCGTCAGTCGGAGCATACGTCCACTCCTCCTGCTCAGGACGCTCCGTCGCATAGACAGTCCGGCGTGACTAGTCGATCGGCTTCCTCATCCTCACAGCAGCACACACGACCGCACCTTGGCTACATGACCGCTGATATTCAGCCAGCTTCGCCGACCAGGGATTCCACGTCAACCAGGTCACGCCATCTGGTAGCCAGGGACATGAGGCCTTTACAGTCGGGACGTTCGCATAAAAGAAGTATGCAGGATTCAACATCCCAGGAGCTTCCAGCGGCTAAATCACGTAAGACCGTGGCTCCACAGGCCTCTGTGACAGACTTGCTATCGCAGATAGCTCAACTCATCGCAGTATCCCAGCAGCTGTCAGAAACTTTTTCGGATCAGGAATTGTCTGAGGAAGCTGGGTCGGTTCGCTCCCCTGCAGAGTCAGAAAGGGATGACCGAGATTACCAAGTGGTCCATCCGAATGGCAAAAGGGATTCAGCAGAGCTGGAATTTTCCCTTTCTGAACAACACAAGGTAGCCGTAGATTTTATCTGGCAATACCTTCCTGACGTTGTTCCCCCGGACCAAAATGCTGCGTTACCAGATAAGAGACTGATAGCATCACTGAACACAGATTTCTTCTGTTGGATTAGGGACATGGCGCCTGAGTTTCCGACCCAGTCCAGAAATGTAACACGAACATTTGAACTTTTGAATGACGCTATATTCAAACTACAGTACAAGTCGATTTAACTTGTAGTTATAAATGCGACAGAAACGGAAATGCAACCGCGGTTATAAACGAAAAATAACGGTAAGTGACACTTCTGGTGGGTTTACGAAAACGTGGTTATCGTTTACATTTCGTTTATGTGTTGCGGTTAAGAACGAGAGGATAACTGTAAGTTCACATTTGTTGGCTACGGGCGTAATATTTCACTGTGGTTATAAACGCGAGTTTGAATAAAAAAAAATATCGTCATAAATACTTGTACCTGTACTACTTTCTTTTAGTATTATATGATTGTATTGCCTCCGGTGTGTCATTTGTAGGTACCCCGAATAGGAACGACTATCGTTTTAAGGTGTTACATGTACATGTAGTCGTCCTTTACATGAGTGAACTGAAAGAAAACAATTTACCGTGAAATTGCCGACTCTGAAACCCCATAAATTCCAAATAAATACACGAACATGCATGCAAATTAAACAGAATGAATGAATGAAAAAATTCAGGGCGCCGAAGGTGCACAGGGACGATGTCGGATTTGAAATCCCTAATTGCGACCCGAATAACTTTATTTGCTTACATGTGTGCATCCACGAGTGTCGGAAGAGATGGACAATTAAATTATACAGCCCAAACAAGAAACAGTTGATACAGTACAACAAAAGCAAACCCGCGAAAGACTTGTGTGTTATTTTCTCCCTTTATCATATCGACCCAAGCTACAAATGTAAGCCCATCACTGAGTCCACAATACAATTTCCGATAACTTCTCAGTTTCTGTTTTTTTCTGAACATTTAATGTTTTTGTTGTAATAAGGATGCACCAGACCACCCCCTTTGATATCAAGCTGTGAAAAAAATATTTTAAAAATGCCCAGTAATTCAAACATCACAAAGATTTGTGTTCACACTTCACGGACATGATCAGTGGTTGGGCCTGTCACAACAGAGCAACCATGAGTTAATAAAACAGTGGTCCTTGCTTCCAACGCCAGTCAAAGTTTCATAAGCAAAATGACCTTAAGAGTACTGTCTACCATTCCTAGTCACCATTTGGTATGATACTTCATAGATGAAACACTACAAGTAAGGAGCAAAAAGTTTTTTAAAGACCAGACGCAGCCAATTCTGATAGGAAGAACCTACCTTATTCAGTGGGGAAGAGCTAATGAAGTAGCAGGAGAGGTAAGTTTCTTAAACATCACTAAGCGTTGCGTGTGTGAAGAATTTGTTTTTTTGTTTTTTTTTTGGGGGGGGGGGGGGGGGGGGGGGGTAGGGAGGGGGTGCAAAAATTGTGTTTGGCATGCCTTGTGCTGGGATAATTGTAGTGTAGGCCTGTCCTAGCTGGTCCTTTGCGTGTGGGAAAGAGAATTCTTTTCATGTCAATTTGATAAAATAGCTGAATAGTTCCTAATTTGTCAAGGCGTACCCGATGGGGGGTGGGGGGGTGGGGAGGATACCTGGGTGAGATTATAGGCTACAACAGTGGCGTAGATAGCTTTTCGCTGGCGGAGGGGCAAGCGCAAAATTTTCCGACAGACCGAAAATTTTCCGACAGTGTAACAACTACAAAAACCCAAACAAACAGAAAGAATCTGTTGTTTACTGCAACTTTACTGAAAATTGGTCTTTTTTACCCAAAATGGCATGTTTTTATCCCCAAAGCCAGCATTTTAATGTTATTAGGCCTAAAAAATTTCTGACAAAACTTCTGGTGGGGGGGTCCGCCCCCACCCCCCTTTATCTACGCCACTGGGCTACACGAATCAGTTTTAGGAGTATCAGCCATGCCCCCCCCCCCCCCATCCCTTTAAATGTTCCCATTTCCATGCTATTACAGTATTGTGATGATATGGAGGGGGGCTAAAAATACCAGGGTGAGATTATAGGCTACATGAATCGGTTTGAATTTCAGGCAAGAATGCCCTCTCCACCCCCCCCCCCCCCCCTCTTTTCCGTTCAAACATGTTTTTAAAAAATTACCATTCCTATACCATTATAGTATTGTGAACTGTGAACTGACCAAAGAAATATTGAGCGAGATTATACATGAACCAGTTAGGATGCATATGCATGGTAAAAATTATTCAGGAAACATCCCCCACCCCTGTCGACAATGCAAGCACAAGCAACACTCAACGTTGGTGTTTGATGTGGAGCTTTTCCAATAAAATGGAATGAAAAAAGGCTTGAAATATAGAAGAGCATTATCAAATAATACCTGGGCTATATATCTTTTATTTATATACAAGTATATTATAACAATTGTGGGGCACTTTTCAATATCAGACCTTTCTTGTGGGGCAAAAAAAAATTACGGGGCATCAAAAATACCCCCACAATTCTCTTCCCCTGGAATTTCATTACATTCTTTAATGTATCATTTGAACCCCCTTTTCACAAGTCGGTTTGACGTTGTTTTTATCATCTTGGCCACCTTGTCAATCAAATGCATGTTCTCCTCCCCCTGTTGCATATTTATTTAGCCGGAGAGGGCCGATGTGACGTTCGTGAGTCTCCGGGAAACTACAACATGTTGCATGTTCATGCTGAAATTGAACAAAAAGTGCCTGAAAATCGATTGTGTTGGTAAGCGGTCTCTGTTCACAAAACATCCATTAAATTCTATATTTTGCAAAAGTAGCATTACTTTACGAAAACCACATTTGGTACAGTTTATTATAGAGTGTTCTATGGCTGCAAGTTGAACTTGAAGAGAAATATGATTGAGAAACCAAATGCTTGAAAAATGGCCTCCGCTTCATGCCGGGCATTTCAGACAAAACTAGACAGAAGTGATCGGTAAAGATTTTTTCCACTGGAAAATCACCTTTTAGAGTGTGCCAACTTGTTTACTCTGAAAAAAACAACAGGCTGTTCTTTCAGCACTAGTTTGCGCAGGTTCAGGCAGGAAACAAAATTGACTTGCATGCAAACCAGGGAATCCAGAGCGGGATTCGTCCTAAAAAAAAATTGTCGAATTTGTCTTTCATAAAATTTGGCCGCCATGTTTGTGTGGACGTGGTGAGATTTCTAACATTCCGATATTGTTTTGGTAAATAAAAATCTTGACAAAGTTTCGGGAGTTTTTGTCAACAATATTGCCGAATAATGTTGTGCCATGTAGAACACATAGGCCTATAGTCTAGATAGACTAACTGCAAGTAACGCGCAGTTGCGCATTTTGCCGACCGTGTCACAAAAAAATGTGAGTGTTGATGTGTTTTCAATTTCACTAAATTTCAATTAGTGTCTGAAAATCCAACTGGTGGGCTGATGCAACGAGATTAATATAACAATAACATGATTTTCAAGGGCATTATGGTTCATTAACGGCCCGACAGAAATGATTAACAGCCCGAGGGACTATTAGAGGCCCGAGACAAAGTCGAGGGCCACTAATAGGCCAGAGGGCTGTTAATCATTTCTGGAGGGCCGTTAATGAACCAGAATGCCCCTGAAAATCATGTTATTACTATTATTACCACAAAGCAAATTTTAGATTTCTGTCAGAACAGAGATAATAGTTCACCTAGGGAAATTCCCTTCGAATTGGATTTGATAGCAATTGAATTAACAACATTTTAACACTTTTTTGCTTCATTCTTATAACCATTTAATTAATACTAGAACTTTCAGGTTTAACATGGTAAAATTGACAGTATGTGTAATCACTTTGGATTATTATATATGTTGCAATTATTAAATGTGTCGTTTGCGATGAATCTATCCGATTTCTCAAACCGGAAACGGGCGGCGGGCGTTAATGAAAAAATATTTTTGTTAACGGCCCAGCGCTCGCATCCGGTCAACATCACCTTCATAATTATGAAGTTTTACCGTTCGGGTAAAATGCAATTAATCTTCTAGAGAACGCCCTGCAAAGTGGTAATAATATAACATTAACATGATTTTCAAGGGCATTGTGGTTCATTAACGGCCCGACAGAAATGATTAACAGCCCGATGGACTATTAGGCCAGAGGGCTGTTAATCATTTCTGGAGGGCCGTTAATGAACCAGAATGCCCTTGAATGTCATGTTATTACTATTATTACCACAATGCAAATTTGAGATTTCTGTCAGAACAGAGATAATAGTTCACCTAGGTAAATTCCCTTTGAATTGGATTTGACAGTAATTGAATTAACAACATTTTACATTTTTTTTTTGCTTCAATTTTACAACCATTTAATTAACACTAGAACATTTAAGTTTAACAGAGTGAAATTGACAGTATGTATACTCGCCCAAAAAAGAAAGTGTGCATTGCAGAAATTGATCAAACTCCAAAAAAATAATTTCGTAGGTGTAAAGAGTGTTAACCTGTTCATGAATAAGATATATTGAACACAAAAACAGCTTTCCCCATTAAAATTGCATTAACGTTAAATGACGTGCTGCATGTTTGTGAAAAGGCATGTTTTGCACGTGGAGAGCCTGAAAATTCATGCAGCAGTGTGAATCCTTGGGTATTTAAACACTAAAGTAAGGCCTTCCTATCGTTCACATTCAAACTTGCGCTGCTGTTAAAACAACTCCACATTAGCATGCCAAGGTTGACCATGAATCAACGTCTCCTTGCCCTGGGTATGATTAGAGCTGGCAGAACACACAGAGAGGTTGCCCAGCATTTGAACTGCCACTGTAACACTGTAGACAGGCTAGTCCATTGACATGCACAACATGATGACGTTCGAGACCGACTCCGCTCAGGGAGACCCCGAGTTACCACCCCTGCACAAGATCGGTATATCCGTGGCGTCCATCTCCGGAAGTGGCAACAAATGGCAACGACGATAGCCAGGAACATCCCTAACCTGAGACGGATACGGCTTACGTCCTCGAAGACCTGCAATTCGTCCGATTTTGACGTTATGTCATCGTCGTGCTCGACTGCAGTGGTGTAGAGTAGGGTTAGGGTTAGGGTTAGCCTAACCTAACCCTAACCCTACCCTAATCCTAACCTAAGCTAACCCTAACCTTACGTAACCTAACCCTACCTAACCATAACATAACCCTACCCTAACCCACTTCCATGCTAACTTGTTCGCTTCCATGAGGCGTAGATGCACAGCAGTAGTCGATGCAGTCGGAGGTCATACCAGATATTGAGTGTGTGACTTTTGTGTTGGACCCTTAGTGTCTTTGACTCTCCATGGCACCAAGAGTATTCGTCGTAGCGTAATGAAATTTCTCGTGTTGATCACAAATTGATTCATCTGTGATTGAATAAAATTTCCATGAATGAAAATGATACATATCTTTTTTTTAGTGTTATTTTTTAGCATGCACACTTTCTTTTTTGGGAGAGTATATAATCACTTTGGATAATTATAAACGTTGCAGTTATTAAACGTGACGTTCGTGACGAATCTATCCGATTTCTCAAACCGGAAGCTGGTGGCGAGCGTTAATGAAAAACTGTTTTCGTTAACGGCCCAGTGCTCGCATCCGGTCATCATCACCTTCATAATTATGAAGTTTTACCATTCCGGTAAAATTCAATTAATCTACTGGGGAACGCCCTGCAAAGTGGTAATAATATAACAATACCATGATTTTCAAGGTTCATTAACGGCCCAACAGAAATGATTAACAGCCCGTAGGACTATTAGAGGCCCGAGACGAAGTCGAGGGCTGGTAATAGGCCAGAGGGCTGTTAATCATTTCTGGAGGGCCATTAATGAACCAGAATGCCCTTGCAAATCATGTTATTACTATTATTACCACAATGCAAATTTGAGATTTCTGTCAGAACAGAGATAAAAGTTTGAATTGGATTTGATAGCAATTGAATTAACAACATTTTCAGTGCTTGCTTTTTGAGGTGCGCGATCACGCTCGCGCACCATCGTGCACCTACCTTCAGTTCTTGAGGTGCGAAAAAGCATGCACCTAGCCTATAAGAAATTGCGCACCTTGGATAATTTTTTTCTTCCCCAATTCCGCAATTCAGAAGCTGAAAGTCCAGACATGTTAACTGTCCCGGAATGCCCGGGAAAATCCCGAAAATTGAATGTAGTTCCCGACCCTCCCGGACGGGAATCTGTTTGGGGCCAAAAATCCCGGAAACAACATTTTTTTTAAAGTTTTCTGAAGATTTTGCTCGTCTCAGGGCGAGAATAGGTGATTTAGGCTCATTATATTTTAAATTTGATCTCTATTTAAACAAAGTTTTACGATGGATAAAATAAGTGAAGGGAGGATTAAATAATATTAATAATATACATTTATTCACTTGATTTAATTATTGACTTGTGTTCTTTTTCGATTCACAAATTGATTCGTAACCCATGTGGATTTTTCTCTGTACACAAATTTACATTGCTTCCGTTGGGAGACGAACATCTGCGACAGAAAATATATACACAACAGGTGTATTTTCGAATAGCCGGAAACACAGTTTTTCACTCCAATGCGAAAATTCGAAGTTGGGACGTCCATTTCCAGAAAGTCACGAATAGAATTAAACTAAAATAGGCTGCATCTTCAGCATCACGAATGATAACAAATCCCAGTACTCCCAGCACAAAATGGCCACTGGCTATTTTTATCATCGATTGTTAACATAAGTAAATCTTATGCACAATGCTGACTGGCAGTGGCACTTCTGTCCGAACAATCTGCCGATGAGTGTGTTTTGTGGTCATTCTATTTTTGTCCACGTATCGTTTTGACAGCTATTAAAAACAAGAGGCCCCACGTGGCCTTAATCGCTCACCTGACAAAGTGACTCTAAGAAGTATTTTAGGTCACCTTCACCAAGTCATGCCTCATCAACATTAACTGGTTGAGTGATAGATTTTGTTTGAAGTTCAACATTTGTTACCTAAAATTAGTTTTATTTAAAATCGTTGGTGTGTGGCCAATCTCCAATGATTTTTAATAAAGCAAATTTATCTCTGCAGACAAACTGGTTTAGCATGAAGCACAAACAAGGAATGTGAAGAGATAGCCTTGGACATCTCTCCCCAACTGTGGATATCTTACATGTGCTACATGTATATATTTGCATGCAAGAAAACAAAAATTTTCACAAATTTTCCAAAATATTAGTTTTTTTTATCATCATTGGAACAAGCTCAAACAGCTTATTCCAATAGGGGTATGGGAAGATCAGGTATATTTTTGAGACAGAAATGTGAATATATAAATAATGGTGTTTTTTTGTGAATGATGCTGGAGAATTTTGCGTAAAGATATGGTAAATGGTTTGTTCTAGAGACAGAATGATGCAAAAGTATTTAAATTTGATTAGGCAAGTTGTTCCTATAATGCATTTAAAAATTGAAGTAACTGTTTTTTTGCTGACAAACTTTTAGATGTGTGTGTCTGTGTTTGTGTGTGTGTGTGTGTGTTTGTGTGTGTGTGTGTGTGGGGGGGGGGGGGGGGGGGGGGGGGTAAGAGTGTTCTTGCAAACAAAATTCCTGAATAAATGGAAAATTTTATTTTTTGTGTGAAAGACATAGTGCGTGAATGTTGATTGGAACAAGCTTAGAGAGCTCATTTTAATGTGAAGTCATAAAGCTGTGTTTTACGTACGAAATTCTGGAATAACTAAAAAAATTGCTTTTTTGACTCAAAAAGCATGGTGTGCGACCTCTCATTGGAATGAGCTCAAAAAGATCATTCCAATGGGGTATTTACAAGCGATAAGTACATGTATGTTTAAGAGACAAAAATTAAAATTTGAATAGCGATTTTTGCGAAGAATGCTGACAAGTTTTGGCAGTTATGCTGGTAAAAAGGTAAGATATGCAAAGTGGTTGTTTTTTAGAGGCGACATTTAATTAAGGGGAATTAACCCTTGATTACTGAGGTAACTTCTAAAAGTACTGAAATTTCATGAAGCAATGTGAATAACAGACAACAGTTGCCTAAAAATTTCATGAATAACTAAAATTTTTATTCCTTTGTCTCGAAAACATGGCATATGACCTTTGTTGGAATGAGCTGAATGCGTGTGTTCCAATGAGGGGGTCATAAAATTTGAACGGAGATTTGTGTGAATAATGCATTAGTACTGCTAGATTTGGGTAAACGGTTCACCCTGGATACCACCCCTTCTATAGTAGATCTTTTCTGCAAATTTTGTCTAAGATTCTATCAACTTTACAAATAAATACGTTCATGAATCCAATCAGATCCACCCCACAATGTTGCATACCAAATATCAAAAGATTCTGCCTGCTGGATCTGGAGAAGAAGATTTTTTAAGAAATATGCCTGAAATGCACTAAGTTAAAATTTGGGCTCCTATACGGAGCTCAAATATAAACCCAGGGGGCCGATTTGAACAAACTTGAATCAGATCCACCCCACAATGTTGCTTACCAAATATGAAAAGATTCTGAAGCTGGATCTGGAGAAGAAGATTTTTTAAGAAATTTGCCTGAAATGCACTAAGTTCGAATTCGAGCTTCTATAGTGAGCCCAAATATGAAACTAGGAAGCCGATTTGAACAAACTTGAATCAGATCCACCCCACAATGTTGCATACCAAATATCAAAAGATTCTGCCTGCTGGATCTGGAGAAGAAGATTTTTTAATAAATTTGCCCGAAATGCACTAAGTCCGAATTCGCGCTTCTATATTAAGCCCAAATATGAATCCAGGGGGCCGATTTGAACAAACTTGAATCAGATCCACCCCGCAATGTTGCATACCAAATATCAAAAGATTCTGCCTGCTGGATCTGGAGAAGAAGATTTTTGAAGAAATTTGCCCGAAATGCACTAAGTTTGAATTCGAGCTTCTATAGTGAGCCCAAATATGAATCCAGGGGGCCGATTTGAACAAACTTGAATCAGATCCACCCTACAATGTTGCATACCAAATATCAAAAGATTCTGCCTGCTGGATCTGGAGAAGAAGATTTTCAAAGAAATTTGCCTGAAATGCAGTAAGTTCAAATTTGGGCTCCTATACTGAGCCCAAATATAAACCCAGGGGGCCGATTTGAACAAACTTGAATCAGATCCACCCCACAATGTTGCATACCAAATATCAAAAGATTCTGCCTGCTGGATCTGGAGAAGAAGATTTTTGAAGAAATTTGCCTGAAATGCACTAAGTTCGAAATCGGGCTCCTATACTGAGCCCAAATATGAACCCAGGGGGCCGATTTGAACAAACTTGAATCAGATCCACCCTACAATGTTGCATACCAAATATCAAAAGATTCTGCCTGCTGGATCTGGAGAAGAAGATTTTTTAATGTTTTTCCCATTGCCTACAGTGTTAAAAAGTGCTGACTCAGCACTTTTTCAAAGTCCCGAAACTGCACCCTATGATAAAACCGATGGCAATTTTTTTTTACCAATCCTTTCTGTTGGTTATAAGGAAGCTGCACACCAAATAAAAATTCTCAGTGCTGTGCAGTTTTGGAGATATGGGCGTTTTAAATTTTTTCTATTTTTAGCTCCTGCGGTTCCCACGGGGCTGCGGGGAAAATTTTTTTTTGCATAAATCAAGTACTCATGACCCAATAAGCCCTCACATAAAATTTGGTTCAAATCAGCCTCTCGGTTTGGAAAATAGAAATTTTGGGCGGGGCAAAAAATTTTGCCCCTCTCATAACAACGCCAAGTATAGCCCCACAAACTTCTCTTGAACAAATCTGAGTCTACACCTCAAAAGGAAGCTGCACACCAAATATCAAGTCTCTGCTACTGCTGGTTCATGAGAAGAAGATTTACAAAGATTTTGGTGCCCCTTGGGGGCGTGGCACCACCCAGGAGGAGGGGCAACTTCATTTGAACAAATCTGAATTGGCATTAGGTAATAAACATTTAGCCAACATTTGAATAAAATTGGGCTAGTGGTTTAGGAGGAGAAGTCGATAATGTAAAGTTAACGCCGGACGACGACGACGACGGACGACAACGGACGACGACAGACGACGGACGGAAAGTGATTAGTAAAGCTCCCCTTGAGCTTCGCTCAGGTGAGCTAATTAGTTGGATCTGAAGCTAAAAATGTCTTCCCCCAAGGGTACAGGTGTTGAAACACCCCATCTCCAAAAAGAAAAAGTTGTGCAAATTTTCGTGATGCAGAGAAACCGAAAATTGCTTACAAGAAAGGTTTTGTGCAGAGCACAAGCACACAAAACAGGTATCATGAAAAGTTCCTGTAGACACTTCCTGACTTTGGAAATTATTTGCTTGACAGACTTTGGTCAAAGGTATTAACCACAGTTGTATGCATGGGGTGGTGGATTGTGGGGGGTGGAGGGGGGGACTTACGAGAGTGGCAGTGGGAGATTTTCTCATAATTATTTTTTCGCCCACAAGCCCTCTTTCCATGCGTACGGTGTCGGACTCACACCAGTCAGCTGGGCACGGCCAGGCTGGGCCAGACGACAGCGCACTGGTTTTGTGACCTCATTTTGACTCCTGTCTTGTTAAGAAGTGAATTTTTTTGTAAGAACCTGAAGTTCAAGCCTTTGAAAAAAAATCACACTTCTCGGCAATTTGAGGAGTGCGATTTTTCACTCGCCTGCCTTTTTCAAAAAGCAAGCACTGCATTTTTTGCTTCAATCTTAAAACTATTTAATTAACACTAGAACATTCAAGTTTAACATGGTGAAATTGACAGTGTGTATAAAGACTTTGGATAATTATATATGTTGCAGTTATTAAATGTGACGTTTGCGACAAATCTATCCGATTTCTCAAACCAGAAGTGGGCAGCGGGCATTAATGAAAAACTTTTATCGTTAACGGCCCAGCGCTCGCATCCGGTCAACATCACCTTCATAATTATAAAGTTTTACCAATCGGGTAAAATGCAATTAAACTACTAGGGAACGCCCTGCAAAGTGGTAATAATATAACAACTAGATGGTGCCACTTGTGTGCAAAGCACACTATAGTGTATCCCCGCATTTGCATCCTTGACTTTGTATGAATGCTTGATACAAAGATGAAATGTATTATATGACACACTAAAATCATATTGAGTGGCACAGGTGACACAGCTTCGTGCACACCTACAGACTCCACTGCAACATTTGGGCATGGTTTTAGCGTTTCGAATTACATACATGTACCCTGGGAGCCTTTCGCCGGAAACGGTCTAAGAAAATATGAAAGTGGCAACGGTGGCACCCCAAAAATCAGAAACCTTCGTGCACATCTACAGACCCTACTGCAACTTTTGAGCATAGTTTTAGCATTTCAAATTACATACTCTGGGAGCTTTTCGCCGGAAATGATCTAAGAAAACACGAAAGAAAAACGGTGGCACCGCCACGTGGCATCTGAAAAATCTGAAACCTTTGTACGCATCTACAGACCTTACTGCAACATTTAAGCATGCATTTAGCATTTCGAATTACATACCCTAGGAGCCTTTCGCCGGAAACGGTCTAAGAAAACACAAAAGTGGTAACGGTGACACAGCCACTTAGCACCCAAAAAATCCAAAACCTTCCTACGCATTTACAGACTCTACTGCAACATCTCAGCATGGTTTTAGCGTTTCGAATTACATACTCTAGGAGCCTTTCGCCGGAAATGGTCTAAGAAAACACGAAAGTGGCAATGGTGGCACAGCCATGTGGCACCTGAAAAATCCGAAATCTTTGTGCACATCTACAGACCCTCCTGCAGCATTTGAGCATGGTTTTACCATTTCGAAATACATACTGTAGGAGCCTTTCGCCGGAAATGTTCTAAGAGAACATGAAAGAGGCAACGGTAGCACAGCCACATGGCACCCCAAAAATCCAAAACCTTCGTGCGCATCTACAGACCCCACTGCAACATTTGAGCATGGTTTTAGGATTTTGAATTACATACCCTAGGAGCCTTTCGCCGGAAACGGTCTAAGAAAACATGAAAGTGACAACAGCACAGCCACTAGGCAGCTGAAAAATCTGAAACCTTCGTGCACATCTACAGACCCCACTGAAACATTTGAGCATGGTTTTAGCATTTCGAATTACATATCCTAGGAGCCTTTCGCCGGAAACGGTCTAAGAAAACACAAAAGTGGCAACGGTGGCACAGCCACGTGGCACCTGAAAAATCGGAAACCTTCGTGCGCATCTACAGACCCCACTGCAACATTTGAGCATGGTTTTAGCATTTCGAATTACATACCCTAGGAGCCTTTCGCCGGAAACGGTCTAAGAAAACACAAAAGTGGCAACGGTGGCACAGCCACATGGCACCTGAAAAATCGGAAACCTTAGTGCACATCTACAGACCCTATTGCAACATCTGAGCGTGCTTTTAGCATTTCGAATTACATACCCTAGGAGCCTTTCGCCGGAAACGGTCTAAGAAAACACGAAAGTGACAATGGTGGCGCAGTCACATGGCAGCTGAAAAATCTGAAACCTTCGTGTGCATCTACAGACCCTACTGCAACATTTGAGCATGGTTTTAGTGTTTCGAATTACATACCCTAGGAGCCTTTCGCCAGAAACGGTCTAAGAAAACACAAAAGAGGCAACGGTGGCACAGCCACGTGGAACCTGAAAAATCCGAAACCTTCGTGCGCATCTACAGACCCCACTGCAACATTTGAGCATGGTTTTAGTGTTTCAAATTACATACTCTAGGAGACTTTTGGCGGAAACGGTCTAAGAAAACACAAAAGTGGCAACGGTGGCACAGCCACGTGGCACCTGAAAAATCCGAAACATTCATGCACATCTACAGACCCTACTGCAACATTTGAGCATGGTTTTAGCGTTTAGAATTACATACCCTAGGAGCCTTTTGCCGGAAACGGTCTAAGAAAACACAAAAGTGGCAACTGTGGCACAGCCACATGGCACCTAAAAAATCTGAAACCTTCGTGCACATCTAGAGACCCTACTGCAACATTTGAGCATGGTTTTAGAGTTTCGAATTACATACCCTAGGAGCCTTTCGCCGGAAACGGTCTAAGAAAACACAAAAGTGGCAATGGTGGCACAGCCACGTGGCACCTGAAAAATCGGAAACCTTCGTGCGCATCTACAGACCCCACTGCAACATTTGAGCATGGTTTTAGTGTTTCGAATTACATACCCTAGGAGCCTTTCGACGGAAACGGTCTAAAAAAACACGAAAGTGGCAATGGTGGCGCAGCCACATGGCAGCTGAAAAATCCAAAACCTTCATGCGCATCTACAGACCCCACTGCAACATTTGAGCATGATTTTAGCATTTCGAATTACATACCCTAGGAGCCTTTCGTCGGAAAAGGTCTAAGAAAACACAAAAATGGCAACGGTGGCACAGCCACGTGGCACCCAAAAAATCCAAAACCTTCGTACGCATCTATAGACCATACTGCAACATCTGAGAATAGTTTTAGCATTTCGAATTACATACCCTACGAGACTTTCGGCGGAAACGGTCTAAGAAAACACGAAAGTGGCTACGGTGGCACAGCCACGTGGCACCCGAAAAATCTGAAACCTTTGTGTGAATCTATAGACCCTACTGCAACATATGAGCATGGTTTTAGCATTTCGAATTACATACCCTACGAGCCTTTCGCCGGAAACGGTTCAAGAAAACACAAAAGTGGCTACGGTGGCACAGCCACGTGGCACCCGAAAAATCCAAAACCTTCCTGCGCATCTATAGCCCCTACTGCAACATCTGAGCATGGATTTAGCGTTTCGAATTACATATCCTACGAGCCTTTTGCCGGAAACGGTCTAAGAAAACACAAAAGTGGCTACGGTGGCACAGCCACGTGGCACCCGAAAAATCCGAAACCTTTGTGCGCATCTATAGTCCCTACTGCAAGATATGAGCATGGTTTTAGCATTTCGAATTACATTCCCTATGAGCCTTTCGCCGGAAACGATCTAAGAAAACACAAAAGTGGCTACGGTGGCACAGCCACGTGGCACCCGAAAAATCTGAAACCTTCGTGTGCATCTATAGACCCTACTGCAACATATGAGCATGGTTTTAGCATTTCGAATTACATACCCTACGAGCCTTTCGCCGGAAACGGTTCAAGAAAACACAAAAGTGACTACGGTGGCACAGCCACGTGGCACCCGAAAAATCCAAAACCTTCCTGCGCATCTATAGCCCCTACTGCAACTTCTGAGCATGGATTTAGCGTTTCGAATTACATATCCTACGAGCCTTTTGCCGGAAACGGTCTAAGAAAACACAAAAGTGGCTACGGTGGCACAGCCACGTGGCACCCGAAAAATCCGAAACCTTCGTGCGCATCTATAGACCCTACTGCAACATCTGAGCATGGATTTAGCATTTCGAATTACATATCCTACGAGCCTTTTGCCGGAAAGGGTCTAAGAAAACACAAAAGTGGCTACAGTGGCACAGCCACGTGGCACCCAAAAAATCCGAAACCTTCCTACATATCTACAGATCATTTAGCAACACCCTAGTGTAATTTTAGAAGCCACAGAAGCCACCTGGTGGCACAAAAATTTAAAAGTTGTATTTTTGGGTTGCACAGACCCTATCGAACAACTGTACAAAGTTACAGAGTTTCGAATTACAAAACTGGACGTACGGAAGTACGGACGTACGGCCGTACGGACGGAGATCATGACAATATCCCCGCATTTTTTAAAATGCGGGGATAATAACATGATTTTGGAGGGTGTTATGGTTTATTAACGGCCCTACAGACATGATGTTTGAGGAGATGAGACAAGTCACCCCAGAGACAACTGGCCCTGAGACAAATCGCCCCACTGAGACAACTCGCCCCAACTTTTGAGACAAGTCGCCCCAACTTAGTGTCAAGAGCATTAGTCATTTTTATTATTCAAGAAGAAAATTGGCACCGGGAGCACTACTTTATTTATATTTCAACGTGCTACCAATCATTCAAGGAAACTAAAAAGAAAAAGCATTCAAAGTTATTTTTTGGTGGGGGGGGGGGGGGGGGATAATCAGCTGAATATATTAAGAATCATTCAAAGGGTAATATGATAGTTGTGGCAATAAATTTGTACAGTTATGCAGGGTTTCCACTAGACCGGCTGCGGGTCCATCGACCGGACCCATTCCCCCCGCCGATCATACTATGATCAGTCAGAAAAGCTGGTAGTTAAAATATTGAGTACAATACTGTATTGTAATGACACTCAGGACCCTTTGTTTCTACGTAATGTAGGCATAATTATGTTGTATACTATGCCTACTATTACTGGCGACAAACTGATGCTTTATAACCCCAGATGAGAGGGGGAAATAAAATTTTGGACTCAAATTGTTGTGTTTGGTCCGAAATCACTGGCTTTTATTTCGAGCGATAAATGGGCCATGCAATATGATGTAATCGCACGTGCATCTCTCAAGGTCAAGCATAGCAGTCGCCGTCAGGATTCATGGATTTTGTGTTGTTTTGGGTTTGTATTTTTATGAAACCTTCGACCAGATGTAGTATTGTATGTCCCGTGGGAATTTAGAGAATTGTAGGAGGAAAAAATACATATTTTCCTCTTCAATTATTCAGCATTTTAGTGACCAGAATGCCCCCAGAGGCCACCAGAGAGCACCTAAAAATCAAACTTTTCCTGGGGAGAGAACCTTCGGCATGTGCGGCAGACAACTTTGGTGTCTGAGTTTCACTTTCTTTAAAATACCGGACCCACCAATTTTTCCCTAGCGGAAACCCGGAGTTATGTTATTACGAGGAATAAGAATTGATATATAACAAACAATACCGGAACAGGGCTCGATTAAACTAAAATATCCTAATCCTCACCAAATATTACCAAAAACCAGAGACGTTTCGGTCCGATTCTTGAGATGTTTCGACCCGATTGGGAGGCCGAAACGTCCAGGCCGAAACATCCCAAGGCCAAAACGTCCCAAGGCCGAAACGTAATAGAACCAACGGGTTGGCAATGCATGCCTGGTGACGTAAATGAATCGGTGCACATGTTCTCGTCATTTCATTTTCCAATTTGGTGGACATTAAAATATATAAAAGTTATTTTAGTATATGTTCCAGGCGTGTACACGTGTGCGTGTGATGTGGGATTTGGGTTGGGGGGGGGGGGGGGGGGGGGGTCCAAGTCGAAATCAAGATATATATAGCAAGACGGATGACAATCTTTGTATACCACCGTCGTGACGTAATCGTGCACATACAGGGCCGTATACTAATTCCACTTGTGTTTAGGGAAAAATATGTATACCATGCTGCCCACATTTGAGGAATTTCAATTTTCCCCGGGTACAATCCCCAAACTTTCTGACAGACCAACCAAAAATGACCCAACAGTTTAACAAGGTAAAAAAAATATATATATACTGAAAATTGGTGTTTTGTCGGAAAATTCACCCCCACCCCACCCCACCCACCCGCGCATAAAAACCCATATCTTAATGCCATTAGGCATAAATGAAATAAATGGCCACAATAATTATTTGATGTGTCTACAAATTTTCTGACAAGATTGTTTGTTGAGGGGGGCGGGGTGGGGGGGGGGGGCAATTTTGTAACCAGAAACCCTCCCCCCCCCTGCATCTAAGCCACTGTAATTTTCCAACGGAACTCAAAGATTGTTTTCCATTTTGTCAGAAAAGGCATATTCATGAAAGTTGAAACAGGGGAAGGGTGGAGTCACCTGGCCTCTCAATTTTGTGGCAAAACCGACGGTGGTTGTCAAGCCCCTTCTATGCCCTCCCCCAACCACATGCTTCCTACATTTGGGGTGCGTAGTGAACGATAGGGACCTTTGCCTTAAAATATGTTTGTTTTTAAACATTTGGCCTACATGTGCTTAGGATTTGCCCTAAAATTGCAATTTCCTCGGCTCAGGCCCACACAAGACTTGCCCTGAAAGCAACTTGCTTTCGCCATGAAATTGCTGAATACCCCAACCGGGACCAACTCACTTCATCCCATTAGGACGGTATAACACACCTGTGTTTGTTCATTTACCAATCAAATGATCAATGCGCTCAAGACGTAGCCCCGCCACACCCTTACTTTTGTCACCCGAGCAGTTCGGCAACAGTTTTGGGTAAATAGATATTTGTGGAAAAATACAGCAAGGAATCGTAATAAACCGGTAGCACACACACACATGTAACTGAAACATGTAACTGTGTGTGCATCTGATTAAAAACAACTATCATCTCATGATCTGAGGTAAAATATTTATTCTTTTTAACAGAAAACAAAACGTGACAAGTTCTCAATGCTAAACGTACATTCGATATTTTTTTACACGTGGTTGCAATGCGACACGAGAATATCGGGAACCATCCCCAATAAAATTCAACACTGGACCGATCTGGCGAGTAGAAAATCTGTTATGTTCTCAAGATCTGGCCACCGAATTGACCATGCAAAACAACATTTGTTCCTGTATTTTCAAAAACACAATTGAAGGGCGTTGCGATCATCCCAAAATATTGTTTCGAATTTCCTGTGAGAACCAAGGAAAGAGGCTTAACTTTACACTGGGCAATTTTGACCCGAGGCGGGCAGGATGTACATGTATAGAAAGCTTGAAGCACATTTCCCCATAATGAATATCGGGACAATGGCCATCTGCAATGCCTAGTAAAGCATTGCAGATGGCCCCTGTTCCACTAAGGGTACGAAATTGATTGGGGGGGGGGGGGGGGGGGGGGCAGCTTTAGAACAAGAAATGTTCCAATCCCCTCTTTGGCATTCCAAACTTCTCCCTGACATTTTGTTAAACTGCCATATGGCAAGTAGATTTATTTATTTAGTGGGGGTGGCAAGGGGCATCAATCAAAACATTATTTTTATTTATACCGAGTGGGGAAATCAAAATATTTAATATGTTAAATTTATTTATCCATTTATTGGTGTTTATGGCCACTGTCATGCAGCTATGGCTAACTGTGACTCCGTAGGAACACCGAGAAGTGAAGCAATGCCCGTTTAATGTTGTAAACAAGGTCTGTTTTACTGGTAAAATAGGGTCCGCTAGCCAATGCCGCCGAGGTGCAATCTCTCAGCAAGTGTGAATGGCCTTCCACCTAAAAAACTTGGTTACCGGATCCTATTTTACCAGCACTGCTCAACTTCTCGACCGGATCCTATTTTACCAGCACTGCTCAACTTCTCGAAGATGGGAAGGGGGTGCATTAGAATTCAAAATTGTCACATTAAGATAACTTCCAAGTCCTTATCATTGGATTACGGGATATAAAGTGAAACATGGTGAAGTAAATTACAATGCAATGAATGAGAAATGAAGTAAGTGCATGATGTGTAAGGTAATAAAGTAATAAAACTGGAAAGATGAAACAAGATATTTCATTCAGACTTGATTGTCCGAGAAATTTTGCCACTGCTCGCCCAGGTGGAAATCGAACTGGCAGGATGACAGCTACACAAAAACATCGAAATGTTTTGTTTTCGATGTTAAGATACCAATGCACGCATTGAGGGCTGACAGATGAATGGGGGGAGGAGTGGGGGGGGGGGGGGGGGGGGGGGGGATCTCTATCCGTCTCCTACAAATGTCAAAAGTTGTTGTCTCAAATCGAAAAAATGGAAATCATTACGTGTACACTCCATATAAAACCGCACTTCGCGTACCCCACTTTTTGTGTAGAAAAGTGGGGTACCCAAGTGCGGTTAGGAGAGAAGCATTACATAATCAATTAGTGCTCGACGAGAAATTTCTTCCAGAGTCTGAACCTGATTAGCAATATTAGTCTTCAGTCAGTGAATTTCTAAAACCTGCATTTCATAAAATAATGACATAAAAATATTATATCTGTCTTTTCCAGATCATTGTACCCCGGAATAATGTCCGCTTTTAAACAATTCGCCCAATATTTTTCGAGATATTTAACTTGTTTCCGTATTAAAATAAACTGTTTTGCCGATATGTCATTTGGATTCCCCCCCTGTATAATTAAAGGTAAGTTTATCGCCATCGAACATGATCTTGTCCACCTTCATTCTCGAAACATTTCATCGAGACATTTTTAAATAAAATGACCAAATAGAGGAAGTATTTTAAAATAAAACAAATTCTGTGCGTTGCTATGTTTTTTAGAACAATAATGTGACAGTCTCGGCGATACATCCTGTCTTTACAAAGTGCGGCCCCTATTTTTCAGACTCGGGATCATTACGAACCCGGCATATGATTTAATATCATTGCAGATAAGCTGCTTCACGTTTACCTCAGTAATTATTTTTGACGAACTAAATTGAGAATGAAACAGAATTAATAAATAAATCTATCTACTCCTTCCGGTCATTTTCGTAACAACTCGGGTGGATTTTTCAAATTAAGTTCAGTCTTCGGAATCATGAAATTTTAGAAGCAAGAGACATACGAATCATGGCCCACGGTAAACAAATTTATAGTGCAGTTTAGGAAGTGGAAGGCACCCACAATGGGATTTTCTTGTCAACTTCCAATATCTGAAAAAGGCATGAAAAATTGGTGGCGTCACTGGGGGCCGGGGGGGGGGGGTAGGTATTTGCCCACATTTGCTTCCCACGTCCATAACACACACACACACACAAACTCTCTCTCTCTGTCTCTATCCCCACCCCACCCCACCCCACCCCCGTAACCATGGCGTATTCACGCCTCCCGTGAGTCAACGATCGACAGTATAATCTCTCCACTTTTAAATCTGATCCGCCGCGCCTGGAAAAATTCTCCCTTAAAATTTTATATATTTTCCTTTTTTACAGCTTGTGGCCCTCATTAACGGGGGAGGGGAGCATTCCAATGAGGGGCCATAAACTATGTGACTGAAACAAAATATGGAAATTCACTAAATTCACAACGCCAATGGCCGAATTTGGCCAGCACTCAGGCTATA
This sequence comes from Pictodentalium vernedei, assembly GCA_031216915.1. NCBI lineage: Eukaryota > Metazoa > Mollusca > Scaphopoda > Dentaliida > Dentaliidae > Pictodentalium > Pictodentalium vernedei. The sequence goes on along the minus strand of JAUFNR010000087.1, from coordinate 81,590 downwards.
CAAAAATCTGCATTCAAATTTTATTATGTTTTCTGTATTGAGACAAAAAAATTCAAATTTTTAGTTGTTATTAAAGAATTTATCTTGCAACTGCCACCTGGTCCTGTAGGCGGGTGGAGACCGTATTGGATCACTGGATTTATCTTCCTAGCATTTGGTACGTTTTTTCTTGGAAATAGTATGTTTATTTTCGTGGCTGGAAACTGGGTAGACTGATAACATTTTGGCCAGACGCTGTCGTCTGTATGTTGGTGTTTTGGTAATAATAATTCTCCCCAGCTAGCATGGGTTTCTTTTCAATAGATGCTTCAAATGCTTCGGCCCTTTGACAGATTAATAAGTAAATTAGCCTTAGAAAAGGTGTTGAACATATGACATACCAGTATACAATTATGCTCAATTAGTTACTTCTGTTCAGTGGCGTGTTAAATTAAATCGTTTGTTTGTTGTTAATCCCCAAGAAAATGTTAAAAGAAACGAAACACTTGCTATGTTTCATCATATCACATCCCCCAAATATAAAAATATTCACAGGAAACATTTTTAAAATCTCCTGAAATTTAGTGCTTGTGCGGTCTCGAGTCCAATGATATTAGCTACAAATAAGAGACTTCATTAGTTGAAACTTTGGATATTTAGTGCTTAACACGATGACTTGATCAAGTAGTCCAATAATATTAGCTATGAACACGCGTCTCATCAAGCTTTATTTATTTTTTATTATTTGTTGCTAATATTATTGGTGGACTGTTTCATTATCCACATCATAGTATGATGCCGCAACACTACCACCGAGTTAGGGTGAGAACGGTTTGAGTTTCGCCGAATTGAATAGAGCATGCGTTTTGGCCCTAATCTTTTCAAAATCAGCCCCCCTCCCCCTCCAAAAAAAAAAGAAAAAAAAGAATGGGAGCCAAAACTCGTTTTATCACCAATATCAGTCACCGCTGATATGACCGATTCCCCGGGTTGAATAAGATGTCACGACGTTGTTCTCATGACCATAAACTCAAGTAATGTATTCCTGGGTGGCGTCATTTCGTTCCCGTGGGGACACACTTCATCGATCGGAATGGTCCCGAGTTGAATTATGATACCGTGTTTTGAAGTAGCTCCAGGAAAAAGATGAGAGAAGCACGGATCGGGTTTACCCAAATTGGATCTGATCCGTGTTTTGAAGATAATCTCCCCCGTGTCTGGGGTTCCATAGCGGCTGTCAGATAGAATAAAAAATGTGTTTTAATTTAACATTTGGGCGGATTATCATGTTATATCCCGGGCGAAAAGCAGATAAATTGCCAGTATGTTCAAAAAGAAAAATGTGTAGCTATCTGTACCCATCCATTTCGGTTGCGAATCAGAATGTTTTTTTCAACAACAATGACCTCTATTAAGCGAGTGAACTCAGACTATTTTATATCATGTAAATCCAATAGATGGAAGAGCCACACTCCCTCACGCGATCGTCAAAATTCAAATTTTTTTTAAAGATTTATTAGAACACAAAACGTGAATTATTGGACCGATTTTCACATTTAAAGGATTCTTTTGATCCAGAAAATTCTCTCCAAAAATATTTCAGGCACAGAAAAAGGATTTAGTGAAGAAAACTTATTATGTAAATTGCGAGGTGTTTTCCCAATCAACACTGATTAATGAGTAAATACCTGATGTTATATAATCATACATAACGCACTCAGTCGACATTGGAATAATTTTTTTTATATGGAGTGTACACGTAATGGCTAGACTGTACTAGACAGAAAATTCAGTTGCTGGTGGTATTGTGAGAGTTTAATAATTTATCAGAATTTAACATTTTTAATCATTTTTTATTAGCTCACCGAAGGGAGCTTAACTTATCACTTGCCGTCCGTCGTCTGTCGTGAACTTTATGTTATCGACTTCTCTAAACCACTAGCCTAATTTTATTCAAATCTTGGGAAAATGTTCATCCACCAATACTAATTCGGAAAATATTTGGAAATAAATGTTGTTACATTACCTACCCGATATGCTTATTTTTGCTACTTAAAAATGTGAAGCCCACTTCCAAGTAACATTGGAGGCTGGTAAAAATTTCACAATTCTGAAGTGTGAAGTAACATAATATTCCATGGAGGCCTAAATATTATATATAAAAATCTGAAGCTGTTTCGCCCCCCCCCCCCCCCCCCTCCAAAAAAAAAAGAAGAAATGTCGAGGGGATGATTCAGCAAAGGGACGTTTGGGCAAAATCGACCGGCAGGCACATTGCAAGTCGGAGACAGTACGGGTCAAAATATCGGAGGGACTGTCGGGCAATTCCTATACGAGCAATAGGGTGTATAATCTATGATTGTGTCATGTCGTGAATAGGCCTACTTAGCCTCCACGGGGCAATTAGTCATTGGTCAACACAATGCGTTACACGTTTAGCTTGTGTTTTATTCACGTGGCTTTCACACTCGACAGATTAGTTGAACTTCACACTGATCACGCATTTAGGCGAAATAAATCTTGTTTCAGCGAAATCATGCCATTCTTCTTCATTTTTCTTCCGTCATTTTGGACAACCGCCCCGCATCAGCAATTCAGCATGTTGATTAACCGCACCATTGAGGGGAACTATTTTTGGTCGCAACAACAACGAACCACAGAGCTCAATATTACAAATGAAAATTGCAGCTTCTCATTTTCGAGTCAAAATCAGCAACTGACATGTCGTGTACATGTACATGCACTTTTCTCTCCAGATGTTCTGCGAGGTATCCACTCACAACATGAATAAATTGATATGCTGTTCATTGGGAGAAGGAAACGCGGGCGCCACACCGCAAAATTAATTGGTCTCTTGTGGCATGTACAGGTGCACCGACTTATCGGAAACTGAAAAACTTCCAATCCAAGCAAACTCTCGACGCGGTGTCGACGTTTTGATGCCAGACGACACCGGGTAAAATTAATCCTTTACCCTCATCCCCGTGATGGGTGATTGCAGGTTCAATCCGCGTGACGCGTACTGTATTTTCATTCGAGACTTTTTGGCATCCAAGCGACATATTTTCAAACTGGGTTATTTTATCACGTCCCACAACTTGCGCAAGTCACCTAATTTCGCTTCGGGACTTGAAGATCTGATTGAAACAGAATTTATTTATTTATTTATTTATTGATGTTTAAGGTCACATATTTATGCACAATGGCTAATCATGACCGTGACAGTTTTACGGGTGGAGGAAGCCGGAGTACCCGGAGAGAACCACCGAGCAACGACGAGCAGCTGCCAGCTCCCCAACATCGTAACTCCGCACTGCAGCACAGGCAGGGTTAGATTGGTTGAAGACATGCGTACCGTCGACGTGCAGTACGCCTTAGTACACGGCGTCATCGTGCCCCCACGCGAGCAATGGGGATTAAGTGTCTTGCCCAAGGACACAACGCGGTTGCCGCAGGTGGGATTCGAACCGGGGACCTCTCGGCTTGCAGCCTGCACCTCTACCTACTGAGCCACCGCGCTCCCCATTGAAACAGAATAAAATGGAAGTAAAATGTCCATAAAAGCACCCGGTCATTTTTTCAAAGCGACTTTGTGAGTGGTAAGGCGACTTAATAGCCCTAGTCGCCCCACGGCTGGTCCCTGGATCAGGGTACCACACTGACACATCATTGATCAACAAAGAATTCAGACTCAAAAATTTTGTACATCATGTCATTTTTTGCGTGAGCGAAACATCGTTGCCTGGGTTTTAGATTTGCGTAACCACCCCATGAACGAAACGATCGTTCACGTGATATTTCATGGCCTGTAAGCATTTGGGCCAACTTAACGTGCATTTATTGGCATTAAACAGTGAAATAACAAGTTTAAGTGGGCACAGGTGGCAAAGACAACCATCGATATGCAACATGCAATTGCACCTGAAATAGTGTTCGTGGGCGTTGCCGCCCCCCCCCCCCCCCCTTCACACCCTTCAATTTTTTTCTAATGATATGGGTTTTTTTTTTTAGATTGGGGGGGGGGGGGGGGGCTCGCAGGAGATGAAAATAGTTTCCCCATTTATGCGACATGCTGTTGTGCGGAAATGGTCGGAGATAGGGGCAGGGGTTCATGGGCGTTTGGACCCCCTATTTTCTTCATGCCCTCCCATTTTATCTAATCATACAAGGCCCCCTCCCCTTCTCTCTGTAACACTTTTGATAAGAGAGAAAAAATTTCCATGTCCGCTCATTTGTAGTTTTGTATGGCAATTAGGCATGTGAGCTTTTATTTTTTGTTTCAAATGGGTGGGTGTTAGGGGCGCAGAGCACTTTTCTCTCAAACTAATGAGGTTCATATTTGTCCGAAAAAAAGAATAGAAATTGCCAGAAAAATTAAATCTTTGATATGTAATTTCCCGAAAAATTCAATTTTTGTAACTGGCAATTGGAAGGAGGGTGGGGTTGAGGGGTGTCTGCAGCTCCCCCCCCCCCCCCCACAACACACACACACACACCTCCAGTGTCCACATACGCACTCCTTAACTTCACATGTTAGCTCCAGAGTTCGGAATTCCACATCATTCTGGTGAAGACTAAAAACATTCTGTAAGGGGCGGAATGGTGCACAATCAACTGCTTTTTGAGAGGGGCATTGTGTGGTCTCGTCATTCAAATAACGTAAATTGTTCAACATTCTTGAGCGTTTGGGGTTTTTTTATGGCAGAGTGCAGGGGAGGGGGGTTGCGTGGTAATTTGTTTTGGAAGGTCATATGGTCCAACTGACCTGTAAGAATATTTTATTACTTCGTCTTGATTCTGCTTGCTGTGACTTGCAAAATGTTGGGACAAAATTGCACTCAAACTAAATGGCATTATTTCTTCATCTCGAATCTCGAGATTGCTTCAAGTAGCACCATCTTTTAAAGTTTGGTTTGGTAATATTAAATTTATTCTTAGAACATTTATTATTCCCACAAACTTGTCGTACAGGTAAATGCAATTCCAAATGGAAACTTGTAAAATCCAATTCATGTCCGCAGTGTGGTGTTGACCAGTTCATTCTTCCGTGAAGCTGAAAAAGGAACGCGGCGGTGACATCAAACATCTAAATTATTATCGTGCTGCTTCTGTTTGATTACTTACACCGTTGCTGTACAAATCTAATTACTGGTATTTAATCTCTTGCGCATGTCATCGCGGTGGCACAAAAGTCACAACCGGCGGTCGCCGCATCAATTTAATCTTTTCCGCTCGATCTGGCATTGCGCGATTGGGGTACAATCCGCTGGTCATGTACTGTATACCTATTCATTTGGAAATTATGGGGCATTTATCACAAGTGTCAGGATTTCACGGTAACAATTGTTACCGGTAGCGTGCCGGTACTGTGGCCACAAAATGACGGTAGCGAAATATTGTTATCGTGACCCAGTCTGCCACTAAAGACATTGAAACATTTGTTTTTGAAAGAAATTCTCATATGAGCTGCTTGTTGGTTAACAATCACCATTGAACACGTGTGTACTGTTTGCACACGTTGGACATTTCAACCAATAACATTCTCGGAATGAGTAAAGTGTGGGACACTTTTGCTGAAGTGAATGTGATTGGCTCGTTCTGTAAACATGCCAGAGTTTTTTTTATCAGTAACATTATCACAAGTAAAGTGTGTCTGAGAATTACATGTATGTTTTAAATATGATAAAATAACAAGCGCCTGTGTTCAATATATGTTGAAAACTGAAAATCAGTTTTTTGAACAAACTTAACATGCCGCAGATGTACTGACATTATAATATTTAAAAGAATAAATATACCTGCATAAAAAATCAACATCCCAATAACCTCTATCTATCTTGCTGAGGTAATTCCATTCACTCGACTGTTACAGCGGGCCGAAACATCTTGAGGCCGAAACGTCTCAAAACCATTTCGCGTACAACTTACAAGTTTATCAATATATACAGGCAGTATTGTCTAGGAGGGAAACAGGGCTGAAACCTAAGTAGCTACGAATGATATAAAATTTCCTCGATTCGGAAAAACTTCAAAAAGGTTTCTATAACTGCTCTCAGACGGTACCTAAATTTCGTTAGCAGTGGGTTCCGTGCCTCCTAAATCACGGTACCAATTTTTCGGTTCCGTTGACGTCTGAAATCCGGATACTTGTTGTCATAGAATCCATATTTAATATATATACCCCACAGTTGAGGTAAATGACTTGAACCATTTCACAGTAAATTAAGAATGCGTTTGAAAATTAAACTTAAAAGTTTTATTTTGAAAAGTTGACAGTTATCCTGATTGAGATTGTATTTATGGTAAGACTGAATGGGTTAATATTGATTTTGTAGGTAAGGTGGTATACTCGTCCTTAGACAGCAGAAATCCAAGAGGAACATATATACACCAGAGTAGAGTTATCCGACTTAACCATCAATTGATAAAACTTGTCCTCATCTCCACGTTGTGGTCACAATCACTAATTGTACAGAAGTACTAGTATGTGATCTTTAGTACCAATAAATAAATAAAATATTCTGACATAGCATATTTCACAATAAATTCAGAATGTGTGAATGGAAATTATGGGGTTATAAATGCATATCTACAACCGAAAATATCAAAAATCATTGTTTGATATTGCAGGGTTTTCTTGAAATAAAGATATATACCCCATATTCATTTGGAAACTATGGGGTATTTATCATAGAATCTATATTTAATATATATACCCCACAGTTGAGTTAAATGACTTTTCCCATTTCAGAGTTAATTAAGAATGCATTTGAAAATTTAACTTAAAAGTTTTATTTTGAAAAGTATACAGGCATACCATTAGAGATTGCATTTATGGTAAGACTCAATAGGTGAAGAGGGTTTCACATCCCTTTTTGGGGACAGGGTCCCGGGGGGCCCTTCCAATTAGGAAATTTCACGATGTAAAGGTCAAAATCGGGAAATTGGGAAAATCAATTTTCTCAGCTGACGTGTGTTTGTTTTAACTTTGTCTGTGGATCAGGTCACCAAATCACTTGGCCTAAATCATCCAACTACCACCTGGCATGAAACATACAATATCTTGTCCATATCGTCCAAAATAATCTGGTCAAAATCGTACATGGTTCGCATTGTCGAAAAATTGGGTCCGATTTGTTCTCAAGATAATCTGGTCCGAATCGTATGTGCCCCGTAACACCCAGACACCAATTCCATTTTGGCACTTTCTGTTCTGCCATCTACCACACAAGTCACCCTGGATAAATTGTTGTCTTTGCCAGCATCTTTGTGAGCAATAAATGCAAAGGTCGGATTCCACAATGGATTTTTGACTTACCGATGGTATGTGGTTATTATTATACAGTGCTCGTAATAAATGGCGGCCGGACGGCCTCGGCCAAAAGACCACTAATATCGCAGCCTGTTGGTCGGCCCCGACAATTTTTAAGAGGACCAGTTACTGAAATACAGTTAAAACCGAAACTGAAAGCAGAAGTAAATTGATATAAACAAAACTGCGTTATGATAATTCTCTAAAGTTTAATTCATACAAATTGTATGTAGTCGGTTTGGGGTTCCGATCATAAAACGTCCCCCTGAAAATGTATAAAGACATGCGTAGAAAGACATAACGAAGTCTGAAAAGGCTTTATTCAGTGTCACCATCTAATTGAAAACGAGTTGACCCGGATATGGTCCTCTTTTGTACTATTGCCTCGTATGGGATGAAACGTCTGCGAAAAATGTGACATAAAGTCTGAAACATCTGCTGAGATTTCACCAAAACCGGCTGCTAATATACGGGGCATATTGATCAAGATAGTTTTTGGAGGTGTTTGGTAGAATTCCTGATATAAAAACATTATCCATGGATGGGGAAGGGAGTGGGGGTCTTCTAATCGCAGAAGTATGATCTGCGATTCTGAAAACCGTATGTGAAAGCAGCCCACCATAAATTAATCACGTCGTCAGTGAGTGCTAAAATTAGCACACCTAAACAACTAAAATAAAATGTTTTTCAAATAATAGTGATAGCGGACTGGTTAAGTGTCATCGTATTTGTCTTGGCAATGGACGCAAAAACAGATTACTTTCGTTTATTTGATGAAATTGAGGAAGAAACGCAACACATTGTGTGCTCACTATTTTTAGGGCAGCATGCTGTGATGACGTTAATGTGTGAAAATAGACAATCACTTTCAAGTACGCGTATTAAAATATAGGGAATCCCTTGGGTTGTCCCAATCAAAACTTCCTGGATTGAAATCCCAGTATTGGCATTGGTCAAAATTTTCAACATGACCCGGCGCATGCTTACTGCATAAAACACATGCCTTCTCCTTCAACAGTGAAATTGTTTCAGAATCAATGTGAATAAAATATTTATTCGCCATTCTTTTTATGGTGACTGTTAAGGCAAACTACTTGAGCAGTTTAAAAAGAAATGTTGCCAGGTCTGTGAGGGCAGACAAGGTGATGGGTAGGGAAAACACCAAAACAAAACTATTGACAATTCGTCCCAGTAATGGAAAATCACTTCCTGAAAAGCAAACTGTAGTCTGCATACCGTTGTAAAACCAACTGTACCCAAAAGAAATCGGCCTCGAGTCAGCCACGACCTTCAAAAGTCCTCAACTTTTTTTCTTATTGCGAGCACTGATTATATCCATATGTTGTTACTCACCTGAATCAATACTTGAAACTAAGTGTTGGCAAAAGGGGGGTAATACAGGAAGCTTATCCTGGGTTGTCTCTGTATATTATTGAAAGGCTGCCGTTTGAATCTTCCGTACAACTTCTTCATTTCCGCATGTATTTTGCAAAAGTAGTCACGTTTTATCTACTTTAAAACTTGTAGAACTAACGATGAGATATTCAGATCTGAAATTGGGAATTTACGGCTAAAAATTTGGGAAAAACATGCCTATTTTGCAAGGAAAAAGGGGCCCAATATCGCTCCCCCCCCACCCCCCCAGGAAACCTGTGTGAAACTCTGGTGAATAGTGATTTGTAGGTGGTATACTCGTCCTTAGACTGCAGAAATCCAAGAGGAACATATATGCACCAGAGTAGAGTTATCTGACTTAACCATCAATTGAGAAAACTTGTCTTCATCTCCATGTTGTGGTCACGATCACTAATCGTGCAGTAGTACACTAGTATGTGACCTTAAGTACCAATAAACAAACAAATAAATAAATAAATAAAATATTCTGACATAGCATATTTCACAGTAAATTCAGAATGTGTGAATAGAAACTATGGGTTTATATATGCATATCTACAACCTACGATATCAAAAATCATTTTGTTTGATATTGCAGGGTTTTCTTGAAATATAGATGTATACCCCATATTCATTTGGAAGCTATGGGGTATTTATCATAGAATCCATATTTCATATATATACCCCACAGTTGAGTTAAATGACTTTTCCCATTTCAGAGTAAATTAAGAATGCATTTGAAAATTTAACTTAAAAGTTTTATTTTGAAAAGTATACATCCATCCCATTAGAGATTGCATTTATGGTAAGACTCAATAGGTGAACAGGGTTTCACATCCCTTTTTGGGGACAGGATCCCGGGGGGGGCCCTTCCAATTAGGAAATTTCACAATGTAAAGGGCCAAATCGGGAAACTGGGATAATCAATTTTCTAAGCTGACGTGTTTGTTACAATACATACAATATCTTGTCCGAATCGTCCAAAATAATCTGGTCAAAATCGTACATGGTTCGCATTGTCGAAAAATTGGGTTCGATTTGCTCTCAAGATAATCTGGTCCTAATCGTATATGCCCCGTAACACCCAGACACCAATTCCATTTTGGCACTTTCTGTTCTGCCATCTACCACACAAGTCACCCTGGATAGACTGTTATCTTTGTCAGCATCTTAGTGAGCAATAAATGCAAAGGTCGGATTCCACAATGGATTTTTGACTTACCGATTGTATGTGGTTATTATTATATCCATATGTTGTTACTCACCTGAATCAATACTTGAAACTAAGTGTTGGCACACGCCCGGGTAATACAGGAAGATTTTCCTGGGTTGTCTCTGTATATTATTGAAAGGCTGCCGTTTGAATCTTCTGTACAACTTTTGCTTCATTTCTGCATGTATTTTGCAAAAGTAGTCACGTTTTATCTACTTTAAAACTTGTAGAACTAGCGATGAGATATTTAGATGTGAAATTGGGAATTTTCGGCTAAAAATTTGGTAAAAAACTGCCTACTTTGCGAGGAGAAAGGGGCCGAATATCCCCCCCCTCCCTGGAAACCCGTGTGAAACTCTGGTGAATATTGATTTGTAGGTGGTATACTCGTCCTTAGACAGCAGAAATCCAAGAGGAACATATATGCACCAGAGTTGAGCAGGGCTGGAAATCTGATGCGCGCGTACCGCTCGCGCAGTTTTTGTCCCAGGCGAGCGTTTTTTTCCCAATTTTGAAAATGACAAGTACTATAATCCTCCGACTTCATGATTGTCATCGTGTCATCCATCCCACCTCTCATTGTTTTGGAGAGGGTTAATAAAATACATCGATAAATTTTGACTTTGCCATTACAAATGACAGCAACCAGGGGTAAAAGCCCTGTCATTCGGCTCTGTGCTGATGTCTGTTTCATCCGGCAGGGCCAGAATTTTGACATGAATCCGCGAAACGATTCGCCCGCCATCGCCATCACGCGAATCACTGTTGATTCGCGCAAACGATGTAACATACTTCAAAGATAAAGTCTTGCTCCACACAAGGACTGCCTGGTAATGCACAAATGGCGTTAAAAAAACGGGTGTGAATGTGCAATTAATTATTTATACCAAACGACGATTGATGTCTTGTACGGAAATACACATGACAGAATCGTCCTATTGTATGATTAACACGTGCGTTTATGTTTCACAAACTGCCACTTTCTGTCAATGGATACCAACCTTGTTTCCGCTATTCATTAAACCAACCTACAACATTGTAACACAAAAACATGTGACAGTGTCTTTATCATCCCGACGGGTTGGCCAAATGACTGGCTATGATTCGGGTTTTCAATGAAATGTATTTAAAACACACGTGAACGTGGTACAATTGAAGGTGATTTTTATTAATTTTAATTAATAAATGTTATCGTCCAACACAACTTGATGAGTTACGAATCATTCAACGCAAGTGCTGAATGCGCGTGATAAATGCGACACTGCCGTCATATGCACGGGGCAGATACACTGTTTGATTGACAGCAATGGTTGGCCATTCGCGAAATTATTCAGGCGAACATTAAAACGACTAAACTGTGTTTTTGTACTGTGTGGGGGATGAAATGTTAAGTGTTATCTATATTAATTTGTGTATATCTTACCCTACGATCTTTCATGGTGCGGCGAACATTTACAAAGCGAGCCTGTCGTGGGATTGGGGGGGGGGGGGGGGGGGGCGTCAAGTCACCCTCGAGTCACGTTGACCCGAGTCAAGTCGCTCCCTGAAAAAGATAGGAAATATGGTCGGCAACTGGAGGGATGTGGCGGAACTGTTCTGTTATCAGAACAGTACCGTCCCATCTCGCATGCTGCCGACCATATTTCTGATTTTTCCTGCCAGGAGACTTTACCACAGATCGGAAAACTGTTAGCAAGGAGTGATGGGGTGGCACTGTCCCTGTCGTAATCTTCATCAAAATAATAATAATAAAAAAATTACAGGGTCAACTCGCCCCTCAAAATTGGGTCAACTCGCATCCGAATGGGGCAAGTTGGACCCAGAAAAATAAGCTTGGGCGACTAGACCAGAGGGCGACTTGACACGAAACCATGAGGTGGGTTGGGGGTGGGGTCACAGGCGAACAAATCAATGCAAGTAGATGTTAGGAGTAAGAGTTATAAAAATTTATGTGTTTATATTTAACCACTTTTCGCGACGCTGTTTGCATGGATAAATGATCACCGGATCAGTTTAAAATAATTTGCAGTTGTCCTGTCAGTTAAGTTGACTTGTGAACATTAGAATGCACATTGCAGTATCTGCTTTAATACGCTCATGTGCACCCCAAGCCTCCACAATTAACCCCCTAGTAGAAGTGGCACATTGTCTGCAATTCATGATTCGCCTGGTTAGCGTTGTCTGTTTTTGTGGGAATCATTTTTGATTCGCCCAAAATTTGACGAAATTCCAGCCCTGCATCATACCTTATCAAATGTGCTGTCGACAACACAGGGGAGGTAACTTATTAAATCATGCCAATGGCAAAGTTTGACTCGAAAATGGAAAGTTGCTGGCTGTGTGAACACGACATAAATTTTGTGCAAGGGATTTTAACAGAAACTGAAGGCATAATTAAGCTTCAATGTGATTGTGGGAATAATTTAATATTTCACCAGTTTTTGGAAAATATGTTCAGTCAAATTCACCACCACTGACAGTTATATGAGATAAACCGACTGTTGGTACAGGCAACACGTACAGACTGGAGCTCCGTTGATAATACTGATGCATGACAGCTGATGCAAGTCATCCGCACAACATTTCGAGCCCCAAACTGTGTGTACTTTTCCAACCATAGCAGAACCCTCTCCCTCAATTTTCAAACATACGAGATGTTGTGAGTAAAACATTGTATTTGTCTTTCCATATAACTAGAATGTTTGTAAAATCAACTCTTCTGGCGAAATTGGTCAGACATCAGTGAGGCGAGAGATTCGCGCTCCCAGGAGCGCGAATTTTCGCCACCCTGGATTTTTTAAAAATCCAGTACTGAAGTTGAGTTATCCGACTTAACCATCAATTGATAAAACGTGTCTTCATCTTCATGTTGTGGTCACGAATACTAATCGTGCAGTAGTACACTAGTATGTGACCTTAAGTACCAATAAACAAACAAATAAATAAATAAATGAAACATTCTGACATAGCATATTTCACAGTATATTCAGAATGTGTAAATAGAAACTACAGGGTTATATATGCATATATACAACTTATGGTATCAGAAATCATTTTATTTGAAATTGCAGGGTTTTCTTGAAATATGGATATATACCCTATATTCATTTGGAAATTATGGGGTATTTATCAATGTCATAGAATCCATATTTAATATATATACCCCACAGTTGAGTTAAATGACTTGAACCATTTCACAGTAAATTAAGAATGCGTTTGAAAATTAAACTTACCAGTTTTATTTTGAAAAGTTGACAGGCATCCCAAATGAGATTGGATTTATGGTAAGACTGAATGGGTTTAATATTGATTTGTAGGTGGTATATTCGTCCTTAAACAGCAGAAATCCAAGAGGAACATATATACACCAGAGTAGAGTTATCCGACTTAACCATCAATTGATAAAACTTGTCTTCATCTCCATTTTGTGGTCACGATCACTAATTGTACAGAAGTACTAGTATGTGATCTTTAGTACCAATAAATAAACAAATAAAATATTCTGACATTGCATATTTCACAGTAAATTCAGAATGTGTGAATATAAACTATGGGGTTATATATGCAGGTATCAAAAATCATTTTGTTTGATATTGCAGGTTTTTCTTGATATATAGATATATACCCCATATTCATTTGGAAACTATGGGGTATTTATCACTGAATCCATATTTATTATATATATATATGTGAATGAGTAACTGGTACGAACGAGAGTGGGCGAGTAGGCGTTAACAGGACAGCTAAGTAACTGGTGTATATACTGGATGTGAATGGAACGGGGCTGAGCGAGTCGAGAACGAGACGGGTGAAAGCGTGCTTGGAGATGGCTGGGAACAATGGAAACTGATGGAGATTCTGTCAATATACATAATTGTTAATATGTAAATATGCAATCGATTATCATGTAAATAAATATAAATTCACGTCAACATTTGTTAAGTTGAAGCATTACATTTGGTGGCAGAGGAAACTAATCAGTGAACATTTTCATCAGAGGCTCGATGGCTCAAGTCAACTGATCCAAGGGAAGTAATTTTTTTTATTCATTTTCATCTTGTTTTCTGACAAAATGGTTATTCCAAATAACAGTATAAATTCGTTTTCCTACTTATTCATTCATGTTGAAAATAAATGGAAAATATGTCTGATCCAGTGGTAATTCTAGCAGGCGATTCTCGTATAAACAATTTCCAAACTTATTCTTTACCTGATAACATTAGTTTTGACTTTCGGGTTGTTGGCATTCGGGGCGCTGTTATTTCGGACCTGATAGAACCGACCCTGACATTAATAAATTCGCTTCATAATACAGACATTGTGATTCTTAAAATTGCTTGTGGTATTAATAATTTTTTGAAATTCAAAAGACATAGAAAGGGAAAAGATTTAATCTTGTCTGACGATGTTGATGATGCTTCAGTGTTTGAAGAACTTAGGCAGTTTAGATTGAAAGTCAAAAACATTCTTCCAAGTTGTTTGGTTGGTTTTGTTACCATTCCAACTGCATCATTTGTGAAATATAAAAACATTATTACTGGAAATCATAGGTCAAAATTTTCCGATGAAGAATTGAATCTTTTTCAAAAGAAATTAGATGCTCATTTACTATTAATAAATAACAGAATAAAATTGGAAAATTCACGGAATCAGACTGGTTTTTCCCATGGCTGCCGAACAGTTTCCTGGCACAATAGTGTGACTAAAACTTCAAAGCGACGACGTCGTTCTGGAATACGAACAGTTGTAAGAAACTATTTTACTACATTGTATGATGGATTACATGCTACATCTGATTTAAAAAGGAAATGGCATTCAGAAATCATTAAGGCAGCTACTCAGGAAATTCAGTGGTTACAAAGTGACACAAATCAAAAGGCAACATTTAAAGTTACAGTTAATTTTTCCAGTGAATCAGATAATGATAATGTCAGTGCCTCTGCAGATAAAAGAATTTGTGTAACTTCAGAGCAAAGCAGAGGAAGTGATTGGGATTTCAAGAGACACTGAACTGGTAAATATATAGATATTGTTTGTTATTGATCAAATCATTTAACTATGTCAATTAAAAGACCTGTTGTGACCCCAGATGTGTTTCATTGGAATGTTGATAAGGATTGGGAGGACTGGATAAAAAACTTCAATGCTTGTGCCTCAATAAATGGTTGGAATGATGAACTAAAATGTAAATTCTTAGGCGTTAGCCTTAAATCGCAGGCCTTGAAAGTATATTTTGAGTTGGAGGATACTGTAAAAAATAGTTGGGATGATGTCCAAGAAGCACTTAGAGTCAGATTTTTTACAACAAAAGAACCTCAGTGGTATAAATCACAATTTTTAGTCATGAAACAGCAACCAAATGAAACTTTATTAGATTTAGGAAATCGCATTCGTGTATTATCAAGAAAGGCATATCCAAAATTGAATGTGGAAATGAGAGACGAATTGGCTCGCGATCAATTTCTTCGAGCATTATCTAACACTGAACTGGTGTTAAAATTAAGACACAACTTGCCAAGTACACTAGATGCAGCCATCCAGATGGCAATTGAATGGCAAACAGTTGAGAATGATGTTAAATCCACACTTACAAGTGGAACAAGCTCAGAGCAATTAGTTGGAGCTACAAGCAGTAACCAACCAACAGAAACACCTGAACTTTTACAAGTCATGAAGGAAAAGATTGGCCTATTGAAAGAAGAAAGAGCAGAGAGGAAAAATTATCGTGGACGAAGATATACAAGCAATCAACCCAGGGGTCGAGGGGAGGGGCAATTCAGCTCTGAAAGAAAATGTTGGGGTTGTGGTGAAAGTGGACACCTGCAAAGAAATTGTCCCCGAGATCGATATTGCTGGAATTGTAACAAGAAAGGACATTATCAGTTTTCATGCCCATTTAAAAAACAGGGAAACGAGTAGTAACCGATGTGATGGGTCACACTTCGGTTCCTGATAAAGACCCAACTGATTTCTATTCAAATGATATGCTGAAAACAGAAAAGTGTTCTAATATGGGTCATTCAGTACATTGTATGGGCAAAGTTTGTCAAGTGCCCACAGAGATGTTGGTGGATACTGGGTCTGTCTTCACAATTATTCATTGGAATTTATTAAAGAAAATAGAGAAAAATCGGTGTCAACCGATTGAACTGAATCCCTTTGATGGTAGTGTTGTTTCTGCTAATGGTAACCAGCTTGATGTTTGTGGTTGGACAGATGTTATTTTAGAGATTAACAATGAAAGTTTTAGTCAAAGAACATTGATTGTTCGAGATTTGGCTCATGATTGCATATTGGGAACTGATTTTCTTCGAAAATATAAAGTTAGTGTTGATTTTAGCACCATGCAAATTAAAATTAATCAAAAGTTCGCCAATATGTATGCTGTTCCTGAAGCCAATACTATTTGTAGAGTTAGGTTGAATAAGACAATAAGTCTTCCAGCTCGACATGAAATTGTGACACAGGGAAAAATAAAACGTATTGAAGGAGGTACAGCAGTAAGGCCATTTTCCAGTTTGTTTGAGTCAACTCGAAAACTAGCAGATGGCGATGTGATTGCAGCACGTAGCATTACTAATCCATATGGGGATTTATTAAATTTGCGATTAATGAATCTATCCAGTGATGCTGTAACTTTATATAAAAATACCACACTTGGTGAATTGAGCAGTTTAGATGAAGAAGATATCCTTAGTGATCATACCGGTAGAAATTTATACGGAGCAGCAGATTTCAGCTCCAGTAGTCAGATTGCAGAGTCTGTATGTAAAAATGACATTTTGGGAGCAGCAGTTGGCAGCTCCGGACATGTATATACAATTACTGATCCACTTGAAATTGACATTAATAATCTTTTACCTGAAAAAGAACAACAAGAATTAATGACCCTTGTTAAAGATTATAAAGATATATTTTCAACAGGACCACACGACCTCGGTAGAACAAATGTTATGAAGCATCAAATCAAAACAGGCGATAATACAGCTATTAAACAACCACCACGCCAACTTCCTATTCATCAACGTCAAGAAGTGAAAGATATGCTGGAGAAAATGACGGACAGTCAGATTATCAGACCATCTAGTAGTCCATGGGCGGCACCAATTATCTTGGTTAAAAAAAAAGATAGGACTGCCAGATTTTGCATAGACTTCAGGAAAGTAAATGAAATTACACGTAAAGATTCTTATCCCATTCCGCGGATCGATGACACTTTGGATTTCTTGTCAGGTGCAAGATATTTTTCCACATTGGATCTATGTAGTGGGTACTGGCAAATTGAATTAGAGGAGGCTGACAAAGAAAAATCTGCATTTGCAAACCCCTATGGATTGTTTGAATTTAACGTTATGCCAATGGGTCTGACTGGAGCTCCAAATACTTTTCAACGTTTAATGGAGGCTGTACTTTGTGGTCTTCAATATGAGGTATGTCTTGTGTACCTTGATGATGTTATTGTGTTCAGTGGTACTTTCACTGAACATGTTGTTCGACTGAAGAAAGTATTTGAAAGATTTCGTCAAGCTGGATTAAAAATGAAGCCAAATAAGTGCCACCTTGCAAAAGAGAGTGTAACATGTTTGGGACATGTTGTTTCAAGTTCAGGCATTGAAACGGACCCCGAGAAAGTTTCAGCTGTAAGAAATTGCCCTGAACCTAAAAATTTAGATGAATTACGACATTTTTTAGGTCTCGCCTCATATTATAGACGATTTATGAAAGATTTTGCCAAAACAGCGTCTCCATTATACAAAATGTTACAAAAACAGTCTAAATTTATTTGGTCATCTGATTGTGATAATGCTTTTACAAAGCTAAAAAACATTTTGATTGAAGCTCCTATTTTAGCTTATCCCAATTCTACTGGAACGTATATATTGGACACTGATGCTAGTAATTGCGCAATAGGTGCTGTTCTTTCACAACTACAGAATGGAGAAGAGAAGGTTTTATGCTATGCCAGTCAATCGTTGTCCAAAGCAGAAAAAAATTACTGTGTTACTAGGAAAGAATTGTTGGCCGTAATTAGATTTGTAAAAAAATTCAGGCATTATTTGCTAGGGAAAGAGTTTTTGTTAAGAACAGACCATAAAGCATTACAATGGCTATGGAATTTTCGTGAACCAGACGGTCAAGTTGCACGTTGGCAAGCTCAATTAGCAGAATATGATATGAAAATTGTACATCGACCGGGACGAAACCACGGTAATGCAGATGCACTATCAAGACCACCTTTAGCATGCCACGCTCATTTATTAAACATAAATTGTAATCAACTGGACATTCAATTGACTACAGACAACTTTTTAAAAGAACAAGAAGAAGATTCAGACATCGGGCAAATGATTAAATGGAAACATTTACATCATACAAAACCGAAAATGCTCGAGGATGGCCTATCACCTACTCTAAAAAGATTACTGGGTCAATGGGATGCCTTACAAATAAGTAATGAATTATTGTTCAGAAAATACGAAGATGGTGAAGAAACAAAATTACAGTTAGTTTGTCCACAATCCTTAAAAAAAACAGTTTTGGAACAGTTACATGCAGGTTTTGGTGGAGGACATTTGGGTATTAAGAAGATGCAATCAAAATTTCAAGATAGATTTTATTGGGTTGGGTGGCGAGAAGACATCAATATTTTTTGTGCAGAATGTTTTACCTGTGCATCCAAAAGTAATCCATTGAAAAGAAATAGAGCTCCAATGATATCTAATATAAGTGGTGCTCCATTACAGAAAATAGCTCTAGACATTTTAGGACCACTTCCTCAAAACAAAACATGGAAATAAGTATATCCTGGTAATATCAGATTATTTCACCAAGTGGACTGAAGCATTCCCATTAAAAAACCACCGAGCTAGCACAGTTGCTGAAAAATTAGTCAATGAATTTATATGCAGATATGGTACGCCAAATAATATTCACAGCGACCAAGGGAGGGAATTTGAATCCAAACTTTTTAAGGAAATCAATGATATTATGTGTATACATAAGACTAGAACTACACCGTACCATCCACAGTCAGATGGTCAAGTAGAGAGATTCAACAGGACGTTGTTGCAGCTGTTGAGTAAACATGTATGTGAAACTCAAGAAGATTGGGATACTGAACTGTCTCATGTAATGTTAGCATATCGATCAAGTGTGCATGAAACAACAGGTTTCACGCCAGCATTTCTAATGTTCGGCCATGAATTACGGCTTTCAATAGATGTATTATTTCCTGAACTGTCAACTGAAAATAGAGACACAATTCCTTATGCATCTCATCTAAAAGAAAAATTGCAGGAAGCCTTTAGAAAAACTAGAGAAAGCCTAAAAACATCTCAAAATCAACAAAAGAATTATTATGATAAACTTTCGTCTCCTACTACACTTACTGTGGGTGATAGAGTTCTACTGTATGACCCAGCAATCAAGGTGGGAAGAACTAAGAAATTAAATTGCCCATGGAAAGGTCCGTATTTAATACGGAAATGCATATCGGATGTTGTTTATGAAGTACAGAGAGAAAATGGTAGAAAGAGAAAAAATGTCCATATCAATCGTCTCAAATTGTTCAAGGGAGAAGGTGGAAAACCAGATGAAAAAAGTAGAAAACAATCCACCCTGGAGCAACAGTTAGTCGCTCCTGGTGGAGAAGAGGAGAAACAGTTAATCACCCCTGAGGGGAATGGAAAAGGTAGAAAACAATCCACCCTGGAGCAACAGTTAGTCGCTCCTGGTGGAGGAGGAGGGCAACAGTTAGTCACCCCCGAAGGGAAGGAAAAGAGGCAGTTTGTCAAGAAATCCATCCTGGGGCAACAGTTAGTCGCTCCTGGTGGAAAAGAGAATGAACAGCAGTTTGTTGCTCCTTCAGAAATAGATGGCATGTGGCATTCTGATAACGATTGGTGGAATGAAAGTAAAAATGTAACATGTCAAAAGCAGCAGCAGCAAAGTTATGATGGAATCGTTACCTCAGAAACTGACTCTGATGATGAAACTACGGAAGATGAAAATACATCTCATGACTCAAGCCAAGATATTGATAATCACGGGCAAAGAGATATTCAGGTTATAAATCCTGGAAGGCAATTACCTGTACTAGTAGGAACACCAATAGAAAATAGGCCACTAATTCAGTCCTCAGAGAGTACCCCCTAGGACTCGTCGAAAACCATTGTGGTTGCAGGACTATGTCTCTACATGTTCGAGTGAAGATGATACAGAATAATTTGAAATAACTAACTCTTTTGGGGGGGAAAGTAGTGTAGTGAATGAGTAACTGGTACGAACGAGAGTGGGCGAGTAGGCGTTAACAGGACAGCTAAGTGACTGGTGTATGTACTGGATGTGAATGGAACGGGGCTGAGCGAGTCGAGAACGAGACGGGTGAAAGCGTGCTTGGAGATGGCTGGGAACAGTGGAAACTGATGGAGATTTTGTCAATATACATAATTGTTAATATGTAAATATGCAACCGATTATCATGTAAATAAATATAAATTCACGTCAACATTTGTTAAGTTGAAGCATTACAGATATATACCTCATATTCATTTGGAAACTATGGGGTATTTATCACTGAATCCATATTTATTATATATACCCCACAGTTGAGTTAAATGACTTCCCATTTCAGAGTAAATTAAGAATGCATTTGAAAATTTAACTTAGAAGTTTTATTTTGAAAAGTATACATCCATCCCATTAGAGATTGCATTTATGGTAAGACTCAATAGGTGAACAAGGTTTCACATCCCTTTTTGGGGACAGGATCCCGGGGGGCCCTTCCAATTAGGAAATTTTACAATGTAAAGGGCCAAATCGGGAAAATCAATTTTCTCAGCTGACGTACGTGTGTTTGTTTTAACTTTGTCTGTGGATCAGGTCACCAAATCACTTGGCCTGAATCATCCAACTACCACCTGGCCCGAATCGTACAATATCTTGTCCGAATCGTCCAAAATAATCTGGTCAAAATAGTACATGGTTCGCATTGTCGAAAAATTGGGCCCGATTTGCTCTCAAGATTATCTGGTCCGAATCATATGTGCCCCGTAACACCCAGACACCAATTCCATTTTGGCACTTTCTGTTCTGCCATCTACCACACAAGTCAACCTGGATAAACTGTTATCTTTGCCAGCATCTTAGTGAGCAATAAATGCAAAGGTTGGATTCCACAATGGATTTTTGACTTACCGATGGTATGTGGTTATTATACCCTCACTAAACGAAGTTTAGGGGGGTATGTAGGAGTCAGCTTGTCGGTCCGTTGCACAAAGAACTTGTGGAGCAAACTACTTCCACAGTTTCAGTCGCATTGTCATGAAACTTCACAAAAGTGATCAGCAAGATGAGGTGTAGTGCAAGACAATGTTTTTCCCGATTGGATTCAAAATGGCCGACTGGCGGCCGTATTGGATTTCGCAAAATACCTTGTGGAGCAAACTACTTCTACAGTTTTTGCTGCATTATCATGAAACTTCACATAAATGATCGACATAATGAGGAGCAGTGCATGACAGAATTTTTGTCCCGATCAGATTCAAAATGGCCGACTGGCAGCCATATTGGATTTTGCTAAATACTTTGTGGAGCGAACTACTTCTACTGTTTTTGCGGCATTGTCATGAAACTTCACATAAATGATCGGCATAATGAGGAGCAGTGCATGACATAATTTTTTTCCCGATCGGATTCAAAATGGCCGACTGGTGGCCATATTGGATTTTGCAAAATACTTTGTGGAGCAAACTACTTCTACAGTTTCCACTGCATTGTCATGAAACTCAATATTAATGATCGACAGGACGAAGAGCAGAGCGTGACATTATTTTTTTCCACATTGGCTTCAAGATGGCTGACTGGCGGCTATATTGGATTCTGCATTATGGAGCGAACTATTTCTACAGTTTTCGTTGCATTTGTCATGAAGCTCAGTATTTAATGATCATCAGGATGAGGAGCAGTTCGTGACATAATTTTTTTCCACATTGGCTTCAAGATGGCTGACTGGCCGCCATATTGGATTTTTTTTTTACCTAGAAAAAATGAATGCCTCTTTTCAGTCAACCACACTTGTTAGTATGTGGGGGTACACCAGGTGACAGACCAGCTCTAGTTATTATATCCATATGTTGTTACTCACCTGAATCAATACTCAAAACTAACTGTTGGCAAAAGGGGGGGGGGGGGGGGGGGGGGGGGGTTAATACAGGAATCTTATACTAAGTTGTCTCTGTATATTATTTATGGGAACTGATCCAGTAGTAAGCTGAGAGGAGCACCCCAGCAGCAAGCTTGTTTGCTCCGAAATACAGATAACTTTGACACTAGATTTGCGAATTTGACACACTGCCATTTATTGCTATATAAATATGGATTTAAGGATACATGTACAAAATTGTTGTTATCATAATGATCAGTGTGCCATGATAAAAGTTACAGAAATATGTACAAAACAAAGCATGTTTCAGTAGCCTAGAGCAAAGGTTGACGATGATCCGCCCAAACTAAAAGAAAAGAAAGCTTTAAAAATGGAGGTGGATGGGGCTGGACGGAGGGGAAAATGACTGTTTAACCTTGACTCGACCACATTTTGGTAACGGTAGCTTTCTCTGGGCGGGTCAATTTCAGGGTCAAATTTTGGGGGGCATATTCTATCTAATGCTGCATTCAGTGGGAGAAAAACAATAATCACTGTTGGAGTTCTCTTGTGAAAATTTAATTGATATCAACCATGTAAGAGAATCCTATCATCAAGTACATTCTGTGTGTTTTGTTTCTCCAATAAATGAGTGAATGTAACACGATACATGTAGGACAGAGTCATCAGCAGTGCGTGTGTGGAATCAGTGCATTTTAAGTTTGTATATATTTTCTCCAATTTTGATGAAATTCATTTTCAAGTTCAGGTTTTACCATCATACTAATGGTTGGCTTGAAATCAACCAATGGTAGAATGGCTGCTGCAGCAATGTAGTTTTTCTCCAATTTTGACCAAATTGGTCTGATATTCAAAGTTTCATTTGTAGATTAGCCTTGAAGGGGGTTGAAAAATGTGAATCAACCAATGTAGCATCTTGGCTTCAGCCATGTATTTTTCACTCCAATTCTCAAGAAATTTAAAAAAGCCTGTAATTATGACACACTTTACTTAAATGTTACATAAGTTGAGTAATTATAACATTAATCTCTGAAATGTACCATAAGGTCAAGATAAGCTGCAGTGTCACTTACACTTTCATTACTACTGAAATCCAATTTGCGACGTGTTCATCACGGTTGGGGTGTAAAGCTGAAATTTATTCCACATACTTTTCATACGTAGTGCAACAGGCAATCGTGGTATAAATTCTATTTCATATATGTATTTCTGAATATGTATACTGTATAGCTATGAGTATGTTTCAGTAACATGACTGATTTCATTTCAAAAGTCATTGGTATATCATCTGCAATCTTTAATTCAAATATTGGATTTTTCACAGGCAGCACAGAAATTTCCCCAAGACTATCCATGGATTGTGAAAACAATGAAGATGATACCACTGTAATTGAAACTCTAAAAGCTGCTGGTCTTCACACCCAGGTGTTTGAATTTTCTTCTGAAAATGGTATGTTGTCTGCATCATCAATTTAAAAATTGGTTTTCAAAATACCCTGGCCATTATTAGCTCACCTGACTGAAAGTGAGGGTGAGCTTTTTTTGATCACTTTTTGTCCATTGTCCGTCCGTCGTCCTTCGTGAAGGTGGTGTTTGGGTCATTTTCTCCCAAGCCACTTGCTGCAGTTCAATGAAATTTCACATGAGTAGTGGTTATATAGGGGCATTTGGGTTTTCATCAAATCGGGTTTCTGCTCATATTGAGGAGGGGGTGGGAGCGAAAATGCCCAAACTTTTAAAATATCTTCTTCTCATGAACCAGCCATAGCACAGACTTGATATATGGTATGCAGCTTCCATTTTGGGTGTAGACTTAAGTTTGTTCAAGAGAATTTTGACGGGCAATATTTGCCATCGTAAGGGGAGAGGCAAGAATTTTGTCACTGGCCCTGCCCAAAATTTTTATTTTCCGAACCGAGGGGCTGATTTGAATCAAATTTTATGCAAGGTATTATTGGGTCATAAGTACTTCATTGCAAACAAAATTTTTCTGCTGCCTGTGGGAACCTCATGAGCCCAAAAATAGAAAAAAAACTAAAACGCCCACATCTCCCAAACTGCACGACACTGAGAATTTTTATTTGGTGTGAGGCTTCCTTGGAATCAACAGACAGGAATGGTAAAAAAAATTGCCATCGGTTTTGTCATAAGGTAATCTTTTGGGACTTTGAAAAAATGTTGAGTCAGCATTTTTTAACACTGTGGGCAATAGGAAAAAATAAATCGTTTTCTTCCAAACCACTGCTCCAAAAGCTGTCATCTTTTACATGTAACATCTTTGGAACATTGATTCACATATTTGTTGAAATCAAATTCCTGAGTCCATATTTGGGTTCCCCCTCAGGGAGCCTAAATGTTCAAATTAGTGCAATATGAGGAATATTCTATCAAAATCTTTTTCTTTGGATTGAAGATTAGGAATATTCTTTTAAAAAAATCATCAGATTCACCAGTCAGAATCACTGATATTTGGTGTACAGTATTGTTAGGGAGGTGAGAGTGAAGTTTGTTAACCCTTTACCCAACGCTAGTAGCAGATGACACTCGTAAAAAAAAAAATTCTCGTATAACTAAAAATTTTCATTTTTTGCTTTTCAAAACATAGGTTGTGACCCCTCATTGGAACGAGCGCGATGCGCTCATTCCAATGAGGGGTCACAACCTATGTTTTGAAAGCAAAAAATGAAAATATTAAAAAAACTGAATGTCGATTTTCGTGTATAGCGCTGGCCGGTGTTGGTCATTTCGTTGGGTAAAGGGTTAAAGCGAAGTCCATATTTGGGCTCACTGTGGGTGGAAATTTCTTTTCCCCGTCACCCCATGGGAATTGCAGGAGCTAAAAATAATGTTTTTTTAAAATGCCAATATCTCCAAAAGTACACGGCACTCAGCGCTGAGAAATTTTATACAGTGTGAAGCTTCCTTAGGACCGGCAGAACGGAATGGTAAAAAAAATTGCCATCGGTTTTGTCATGAGGTACTTTTCTATGACTTTTAAAAAGTTCTGAGTCACCATTTTTCAACACTGTAGGTGATGGGAAAAACATTGAAGAATCTTCTTCTCCCAAGCCTGATGTATAACTTAGTTCAGTATGAGAAATATTCTAAAAATCTTTTTTCCTGATCCTCCAGTCTGAATCTTTTGTGATTTTTGGTTTTCTTAGAAGCTGCAGATATAAGTTTGTTCAAGTTCTGCTTTATTGATAAAATTGATAAAATTCGGCCCAGTAACCAATTCCTGCATTGAAATTCATGTAAAGTGGGCATTGATAGGCATGGATGATTGACCAAACTTGATACTATAATTATGCATCTGTAATGATGTAGTCTTAGATGCTGAAAGTGACCTTAAGTTCCAATAAATTAACAGATAAATTTTTGAGTATTCAATATGAGGGTTCAACATATGAACACTCTGGGTTACTAAGAGGAAAAACAATTTTATGTTGAAAAACCAAGCCACGAAATTTCAAAAATTTGCAGAACCCATTTTTCGTTCACGTGTTTTGGGCTTGCGTAACCCATTTGTTTGTTCACATTAATTATTTTCGCGCAACCAATTGGTTACAGAAAAGGTTACGTGATAAAAACATGATATGAGATGATATGAACAGGCGCTCCATTTCGCTATTACATGTACTTGGAAGAGACAATCATCAAACCAACTAGACAATAGCCTCTAGTAAAGTCTGGTTGCATGCAGGTCCAGTTGTTTATAATGCATTTTATGCCATGTTAAAAAAATCATAAAGTCATTATTGATGGAACATCCCCCATTACCCACTTCTTTGTTGACCCCCCCCCCCCCCCCCCACTCCTCACCTAGATCCCATCTTCACTCCACCACCCCGCCCCCCCCCCCCCTCCCAATCATACACACATCCTGTGGTTGCTTTTTACCAAAGTCTACTGAGCTAATAACTTTCTAAGTCTGAAAATGTGGACAGGATCAGATGTAAGCAAGATGGTTGCTTCATAGGCACTTTTTCCAAGATCCTTCATGTGGACGTTTGTGCCCTGCACAAAACTTTTCTTGTCTTCACTAAATCATTTTTTTTTTCTCGTGTTTCAAATCCATTTATTTTTTTCGGAAATAAACTGGCCAACAGTCGTCGGCAAAACGAAATAAAAATACAGTGTGCACACTTTCATTCGAGACTTTCGGCATCCCAAGCGATGTAATCTGTTTTCAAACCAGGTTATTTTATCGAGTCCCGCAAGTCACCTAATTTCGCTTCGAGTCTTGAAGATCTGATCAGATTGAAATGGAATAAAACAGAAGTAAAAAGTCTATAAAAGCGACAATCGACCATTGATTCTTATGTTATTTCAAATAAATGGTCGCTTATTTGACGATTGGAAATGCCCATTTATCACACTCAAGCACATTCGATTTTTGAAAACAATTGTTTTCTGCAAACCTCGGATCACTCAGTTATGCCTCATTTCGGCCGATTTTTTAGAGGGCACCCTGACATATTTTCAAAGCGACTTTGTGAGTAGTAAGGCAACTTAATCGCCCTAGTCGCCCTCACGGCTGGTCCCTGGATCAGGGTACCACACTGACACATCATTGATCAACAAAGAATTCAGCCTAAAAAATTTTGTCCACATCATATTTTTTGTGTGAATGAAACCTCATTCGTAGGCTTTTAGATTTGCGTAACCACCCCCGTGAAATTTCGTACCCTGAAAACTGTTAATAACCATAAGGTAGAATCCCTTGATATTTTGGTGATATGACTCTGCCAGTACCAGGAGAGTACACTCGGGCCCCATGGGGCTTCTTGTAATTGTTAAATGTTTAGAAATTAAATTTATTGAGCGGAACCTGTTCCTTGTTGGATCATGCTTCTGTTAGGGTTAGTTATTGTGATCACTCTTCGTCTACCGTCCGTCAACATGGCAGTATGCTGATTGTTTTTGACACGGAGCCTGGATCTTAAGGCTATGAGGATGTTATATCACCGCTCAGGTGCAAAAAATGTACAAATTGCTATAAATTTGTAATTTTTACCAAACTTAGTCTGAAGTATTAACATGAATGTTTAACCCCTCTATTTATTACATATCCAATTAAGTGGCATTTTACTGCAATTTGGCAAGTACATGTTCGGTGGAGGCTGGCTGGATTTTTTTCAATTAGTCAATGGACCTGATTGTTTAGTTGGTTGATGAACATTAAAAAAATGAAGATAACCTATTTATTTCTTTTGATTCCAGCAGATGAACAATGCCATGTGACAGACAGTGACAGGGATAAAGAAGCTTCATGCGATTCAGATTACATTCCCGGTGAGTACTTTTATTAGCTCACCTGACTGAAAGGTAGGATGAGGTAAACCATCACTTTTTGTCTATCATCCGGTGTCCGTCTGGTGTTAGGATGCATTTGAGTCTTTTTCTCCCAAACCAATGGCCACATTTTAATGAAATTTCACATGAGTAGTTGTTAGGTTGTTAGGTAGAGATAATTAGTTTTGCTTCAAATTAAGGTTCTGCTCGTATTGAGTAGAGCGGTGGGACAAAAATGCTTCATTTTAAAAAAAATCTCATGAACCAGCAGTAGCAGAGACTTGATACAGTTATGGTGTATGAGTGATGTTTGGGGCTATGGCTGCTTAACCCTCAACATTGTGCAGTGATATTATCAAAAAGGAATGTAGGTGAGTGCTGGGGCGTAAGCGTTCAAATCTTAATCGTCTGTTTTAGAAAAAATAGCTCTTTTCTACATAATTGTACATTGATTGATTTATTGATTTATTGATGTTTAAGGTCATATATTTATGCACAATGGCTAATCATGACTGTGACAGTTTTACGGGTGGAGGAAGCCGGAGTACCCGGAGAGAACCACCGAGCAACGACGAGCAGCTGCCAGCTCCCCAACATCGTAACTCCATACTGCAGCACAGGCAGGGTTAGAATGGTTGAAGACATGCGTACCATCGACGTGCAGTACGCCTTAGTACACGACGTCATCGTGCCCCCACGCAGGCAATGGAGATGAAGTGTCTTGCCCAAGGACACAATGCAGTTGCCGCAGGTGGGATTCGAACCGAGGACCTCTCTGCTTGCAGCCTGCACCTCTACCTTCTAAGCCACCGCGCTCCCGCATAATTGTACAATCATTTGCTGAAGTTACAGTATCAATTATGCATGCCCTTTGAATGGTTAGTACTTTGGTTTCTTCTTGTGTGGTGAAAGCAACACCTCAATAAATTCAGTGAGTTATAGCAAAATTACCCAAAAGAGTTCCTGTCAGTTAAAATCTTCTAGCAAGGGCTATTGGATTTTTTGAGTCACAACCTCTGAGTGGATATATTTAACAAACTTGGTCTGAGTCGCACCTTCCTTGCATGTGTCACACTCCAGGTTGAGTCACATCTCCTGAGTGGATATAGTTAACCAACTTTGTTTTGGTAACACCTTGCTGGAATGAGTCACAACTCCGGAATGGATATATTCAAAAAACTTGCTTTTGGTCACACCTTACTGGATTGAGCCAAACTCCAAGGTGAAACACAACTCCTGAGCGGATATATTCAAAAAACTTGGTTTTTGGATCACACCTTACTGGAATGAGGCACATTCTTGGTTGAGTCACAATCTCTTGAGTTGATTTTATTAAAAAACTTGGTTTAGGTCACACTTTCAGGGCTGTAAAAATACACTTGCCCGCTAGTGCAAACTTCGGTCGGGCGAGTGATTTCTCTGTTGTACTCGTCCGACTTGGCGAGTGAGTTTCGTTTGGGAAAATCAATATTTAAATTAGTGAATACGTCATTCCTCAACAAGGAGCTATTTTGACCCCCTGTTCAATAAAATATGTAAACTGCACACCCGTATTGAACTTTTTGTTGAAACTGCATGTGCTGCCGATAATAGGTGGAACACGCTCGGTGCAAATGGTCCCGGTAGAAATTCAGTTAATGGAAACCCACCCAAATATTTCAACAAGTTGAAATATTGAAGACAAGACATCACACTTTTGGCCTGACTGTGACAGCTGTACACGGCAAAGAACTCTGTTGATGGCATTTCTCTGAAACGGCGTCAAGGGGAAACAATTTGTTTAACACGTGAGCTGTTTGAGTTTTTGGGGGGAAATTCCAACTTACTGACTCTGTGTCTGAGATGAAGGTACGTTTAATTTTGAATGTCACCAATAAAGAATTGAAGAGTTCCAGAGTAAAGGTAGGCTTTTCCAATACCATGACCAAATTATTTTAACGTTTTTCTTATCGATAGCACAAACATTTTTTTGATGGTGTGCATGTATCATTCAATACTATCATTGTAAACAGCATGCCACAGACAGTGCCTGTTGAAATTTCGTACCCCAAAAACTGTTAATAACCATAAGGTAGAATCCCTTGATATTTTGGTGATATGACTCTGCCAGTAACAGGTGACCGCCCTCAGGCCCTGTGGGGCCTCTTGTTTTAATAACGTTTTTCTTCTCATTCAAAGTGTCTGCTAGGGGTGGGGTGGGGTGTGGTGTTTTGAAACGTACAGTATGATCTGTGCATCACTTTGTTCTCAAAGTTATTAACGCAAGTCCATGAGATTTCAAACGACATCGCAACAAAGTCGTGTAAATTTCTTTATTTGCGACATTATACACCCTTTTAGGAATTTATAGCCTTCAAAAGGTAGCAAAATAGCAATGTTTTTGACTTTATAATATATTTTAGCAAATTTTAAACAATCGCTCTATAGATTTCGGGCAAATACGAGTGAGAAAACACAGTAAAAATTTGAGATTTTGAGGTGACAATGCAACACATGGTAATGATCGCAGCACTTCGCTTCCCGACCAGGGCGCAAGTAATAAGAGGTATCAGTGGAGTCTTGTTTCTTGGTTTAATTTGAAGGGTTTTAAAATAAATTAAGTTTGGCCACATCATTGACTAGAGTCCCCGTGGAGATTCTGGGAAGTGAAGCAGTGCTTGTTTACTGTGGTAAACAAGACCTATTTTACTGTTAGAATAGGACCCAGTAACCAATGCTTAGGGTAGAAGTCCTCTAAAATGGGCAGCATGGATATATAAATGATGGGCTAAACTTGAGGTTATATCCATGTTGCAGTTATGATTAGCCATCGTGCAGAAATATATGACCTTAAACACCAATAAATACATAAATAAATAAATCTTCGAATAGAATATCATCTTGTATGGGCTGGCGGAAGTGTGCAAAATATAAAAATTACTTTCAATTTTTAATTTTTTAATAGGTCATGGAATTTTTGCTACAAAACCCTTTTCAAAAGGGTCCTTCCTATTGGAGTATCAAGGAAAAAGACTGGTGGGAAAAGAAATTAAAGAAAAAGAATTGGAGTATGATAAAAAAACAACAACAAAGTACCCAAGATGTTACATGTATCACTTCAAGTACAATGAGCAGAAAATGTGGTAATAATAATTTTATGTTGCATTCCCCAAAGTATCCAGGGAAGTAAAGTAGTGCTTGGTCTATAACACAGGGTTCAATTTGTTTTTCAAAAAGTGAATAGCAATTTTTGCTAGTCATTTTTATTTTGAATAGGAATCTGTAGAATGTGAGTAGTAAAGATGGTAGATGCTGAAGGCATGAGTCATTTTGGGGGTCTTGGTTCCTCCCCCCCCCCCCCCCCCCCCCCCGAAAAATTTTGAAATGTGCTATCAAATGGAGCCTTCTGGAGGCTTTTGGGGTGAACATTCACCTATTTTGGGGTCCCCAAAATCACATTTGTGTAACCCCTTACCCAAAGCCGACAATATAAAAAATATTTTAATTTGGATTTTTCAAAATTTTCCAAATGAGCCCGTTCCAATGAGAGGTCACATGATGTGGTTTTGTTGACATTTTTTGGAGAATTTTGAATTTTTCAACAGCTAAATTTGTGAATTACGCTCATGGGTGTGGCCGATTCGTTAGGTAAAGGGTTAACAGCTTGTTTCGAATTTCGAACAGATGCGAGGAATTGGGACAAATCGACATGGGGATGTGTTGAACTTTGAGCAAAACAGCCTATGCTCGGTTACCCGGACAACCAGTGAACTGTTTGGTGAGATCAACAGTGCTCAATACCGTGAATGCATTGCTCGGTTTCGAGTTATCGCCCTTGTTTTTTGCCGCCAAAATGGCCCCCACTCCTCGATTTTATGACGTAGAAACGTGCATGCGCGCTTTGGATTCATAATAGCGTCACACTTGAAGTCTGAAGACAAAGCAAGTACAGTGCTGGCTGATGGATAAAATCGAAAAGGTAAGTCAGAATCGCAACTGTTAATAAGAATATTGTGTCAAAGTGTATATAAACCCTACTGAAAGCTGAAATATATTTTAAAAGGGGATATTTGATGGTTGTGTTCCTGGACATTTCGAAAAATCGCCGCCTTTCTAAGTTATTTTTTCTTAGCTGAAACGGGCCATTATGATACATCGATGTCGGATGATCAGCCCACTGGCAATTCCGAGTTCGGATGGGTCTGAAATTCTTGGTATTTTTAAAAACGATTTGAGGCCAGGATAAGCTAAGACAAATAATGAAGTGGAAATGTGGGAGTCATGTTATGTATTTAGTGCAATTTTAATGGGAAGTTGGAAAAGTGAAGATGCAATTTGAATGCGCATTGCTTAAATTGACGTGGTAATCTCCCTTGATTAATTCTCTCGCCAGGTGTTGTGTTGCTGTCCGACATTAATTTCTGTCACAGTCCCCACGTGTGAGAGGTTCACTTCCAATTGACAATGAATGAGATAAAAACCAACGAGGAATGTGTACATGTGATGAAAATAGGAACACTTATGATGCACCTGGTAAGAATAGATGAAAAAAGTGTGTGACAAACAGTTTGAAACATGATGACAATATTATGAGCGAAGCTACTTTTCACCTTGGTCACAAGTTGGTGCCGGGTCGTTTCGGCCCAAATCCCATTTGCCTCTCAGACCGTTTCGCCCAAATTCTCCTCCGCCCCAGGTCGTTTCGCACAAAGAAAATTATATTAGTCCTCGATTGAGACTATATTTTTTTTTAACAAATTTCCCGGTCCCGGGTCGTTTCGGCCCAAATCCCGTTCTCCGCGCCCCCCCCCCCCCCCCCCCCAGTCGTTTCGCCCCAATTCACCTTCGCCCCCTGGTTGTTTCGTCCCACTTTCGGAGGTGGGTCGTTTCGCCCCTGAAAATTATACTGGACATGGATTGAGACACATAGGCTAATTTATTTTATTAACTTTGGTATACTTTATTCAAAGTAAAGAACCAGATTACAGAAGTTGCAACTTGTAATAGGCCAACTGCATGATAGAATAGCCAAGCTATAGTCCACAGAAGTCCATGGATAGTAAAACCGGGCATTCTCCCCTCCCTGTGGTGTACCGGACATCTGTAAATGGGGGAAGGGGTGGGGGGGGGGGGGGGGGGGGGGGGACAAAGTCTAGATATAGAACCAAATGTCACCCTGTAGCACCCCCCCCCCCCCCCACCACCACCACCAGCTTACAGATATGTAGATGCATAAACATAACAATACAATCAAAGCCTTTAAAATTAACAACAAAACTGACCGTTAATTATTACTTAAAACTCTACACCATAATTGGATAGAAAAAAAAATCAATTATTTGTATAAAAAGCCGATGTGTTAAAATGACAGTATTTAATCTGCTATATACATTATACCAATGTGTTAAAAGGACAATGAGGATAGTTAACTTTTTTTAAAATCAAGAACAGTAACGTCTGCTGTTTGTTAATTACCTAGCTTGTCGGTGATAGCTATCAAAACAGTTTCACGGTCGATCTTTTCATTCTCGATATAACCAGAAAGATGAGAGGAAACTGTTTTCTCATCTACTCAATGGTTATGGTCATGGGGGATTTTTCACCACATAAATATGATAAGTGAAAAAATAGTTAAAAACTATATAAATAAACTGTTCAAATAAATAAAAAAAATTCACTTCGCACTCTGGTCGTTTCGCCCCAATCTTGAGGGTGAAGTGATCAGGGGCGAACAGGTATTGGGTCGAAACGACCCGACACCTCCATCCCGGGTCGTATTACTCTGGGTCGTTTCACCCCACATTCACAGGTGGGTCATTTCGTGCCGAAAAAATTATATTAGATGGGGATGGAGACAACTATATATTTTTTTTTACTTTGGTACACTTTATACAGCAAAGTGAAGAATAGGAGATGGGCATTTCCCATCTTAATGACGTATGCCCTCCCACCCACATCACTTTTATGTACAAAACAAATCGCATGTGGAATATTCGCATTGTACAGGCCTTACTAGTATCAGAAAATGCTTGTTTGCTCGATTCGATATCAAATAAATGGGATATTTGTATTGAAATAACTTATATGGAAATTGTCAGTTTAAATACAAATAACAAGGTAATTCTGAGTTGATGATGAAACTGGAGGTAGTATAGTTTGAATGAAGTTGTGTATTTTCGTTGTTTCGCAAACGAAATACCGATATAGAGACCGATTTTTAATCAGCCTGTTCTTTTTCTTTTCTCGAGTAAGAGTCTGATTGTGGAATACAGTGAAACCTGTCGTCGGCGACCACTGTCGTCAGCGACCACCTGCCATTAACGACCGCTCTCCCTGTGCACCAACTATTTTCTCTCTATAATGACTGCCGTCAGCGGCCACCTCCAATTTGCAACCAGCATCGGCGGCCACCAATTTCGGACCATAGTTATGATTTTTACCCGTTATGAGTGACCACTTTTGTGAAGAATGACCAAATTGCGACTGTGGAAATGACCGGTCTGTCTTAAAGTAAATTAAATGATTACTTTTCGCGTAATTTTTCATAACTTTGAAAACGAAATGGGAAATTCCCACGTTTGTTTAGGCCCACTGTTTTCGATAATTTTTGAATGGGATGTTCTGCAAGAAATAGAAATAATTTTACCCCCTTATTAGTTTTATCCGTAGTTAAAAAGAAACAATACATTCTTCCTGAATATTCCAAGGTAAATTTTCAATAGTTATTTCGAATCCTAGTCAAAATATCCCCAAACCAAAACATCCCTGAATTCTTTCGGTCAAAACGTCCCAAAAAATTGTAATCTTGTTTCCAAGGCACTTGGTCTTGGATGTTTCGACAGTGGGAGGGGGAGACATTTTGGGTCAAACCGTGTGGCACATACTTGTATTTGAAACATTTTGGGTCAAACCTTGTGGCACGTACTTGTACTTACAACATGGGACGAATATGTTGTGAGTAAAAAATTTCATACATTTCGTATCTGCAACAGCAACAGGAAAGCACATGCAATGTGCAGGCAGGGTCACAACATGTTATCCTACAACTATTTGATTCATTCACTCATTTTACCTGTCTGTGACAAGTTATTATGCTCGTGTTATCAGACATGATATGTGCTAGGATGGTATCTTGGGGTACTCCAAACAAAAAAAAATTTTTTTTTTTTTTTTTACCTGGGTGTTAATTACCTACATGGAACAACGCCCATAACACTCCTGTGTTGTGACCAACTTTGAACAATAAAATGTGGCCTGAGTGTGTGGTTATGAAGTTTCAACAGTGTTTGTGTTATGTGTCCTGGTGGAATGTTTCCAATTTCCTCCTGTGGGAACCCGGCCTGGGAAGTGAACCAGTGCCTGTTTACCAATAAATAAATAACATGTATCATTGCGTAAAAGTTGGAAAACAAAACAAGATACAGAACTATTCATACATGTACATGTAATGCTTTATTCAAAATGAGAACAATACTCATAAAATAAAATAAACATGTAATAAATTGATAAAAACAAACAGCTCATGCTTGGTCACATACACCAAAAATCCTAAACCTGTCATGAGAGACCACTTTTGTCTGGCAGAAGGGGCGATCTCTCAAGACAGGTTTCACTGTACGTAGTGCAGCCCTTATTCAATAATTCTAACTGAAAGGTAAACCTGGCTGTATCTTCTATAAAACCTCGCCTTGATATGGGACATCTTCCCTGGACCAGGGTACCACAAACATGGCATAGCAGTCTTACAGTCACAATGGCCGTGCAATTGACAATTTTTGTTTCAACGGCGTAGCCAGGGGTCAGGGTGGGGGTCCCCGAAAAGTCATCTAATAAATAATTAGGGAATCCCCAGACTGAAAAAGACGCCCCCTCCCCCCCCCCCCCCCCCCAATTCAATTTCAAAACATTTGATTTATCAAGTTTCCTGAGATGGACCCCAAGACCACACTTTTGGGTAGTGAGCACTTCTCGAAGTTTTGTGAAATAAAGTGATAATAAGGAAAGTTTTGAAAAGATTATATTCATCTGAAAAAGAAAAAACATCCTGTGTGTGAGGGTGGGGGGTATGCAGGGAGGGAGCATAAACTAATTTACCAACTCCAGTGGGGGGTGGGGGGGGTGGGGATAAACTTGTTACCCTTGGGCTTGGGCAGATTTTTGGTCAGGAATTAGCACTCCACTACTGTGAATACTGAGTGGGAATGGGGCTATCTAACTTGGAAAATCCCTGCAAGTGCCCATGGATGCAATATTTCACAGGTAAATACTATTTATGAGACCCAAACAGAATGATTAATATGGAGTGATAGCGTAATACATAAACTTGATAAAGAAGATAACTGGGTGGTGAGAAAGAGACAGAGAATCTTGCCACAGATCTTATCCTGGCATTGTCATGGCAAGTTTTGAGGGCTGTCTAAGTCATTTATTTACTGAACTGTAATTTAAGTTTTGGAACAACATAAAAACCTTTTCACAATACAGCCAAAAATCTAGTATTAGCTCTGTACATGTACACATACCTCCGTCATCAAGAAATATATCAATTCATAAATCGTTGAATTTTCACTTTTTAGTCCATTATAACATAGGTATTTAAGGGGTGGTTTTTTTTGTTTTTTTTTCTTTGCAGAAAAGAAAATTGAAAGATGTTTAATCGTCATGAATTTTGTGCCTCTTTTTTTTACTTTCTCATTATGCTTATCCTCAGAGTTCTGATTTATTTTTTTCCTAATTTCACCTTTGAATTCATTTTAACTTCTTTCGTCTTTGATTTAGTTTTTTCTCTTGTTTCTCTTATCTATGTCTTCTTTGTTTGTAACAGAAAATAAGTTGCAGGCGAGTCAAATTTTTATTTTAGTTACGGTTATAGTTTCTTCGTAATCTATGGAGGCCGGTTTATTAGGGATGGGAGAAGGAAGAATTGGAGGTTAACATGTGGCACAAGAGAAAAGGTAGATATTCTGATCATAGAGATTGCAAATAGTGAGGTACGGGGTCTCATATCAAAGTTAACAGAGTATTGAGAAGAGAGAGGGGTAACTTGGTAGGAAAAGGATAATCAAGGCCTTCTCATCTGAGAACCATGACAAACCAGCGGTTGGCCCAAGTGTTATTATTTACACATACTTGTCAGGGGTAAAGTACTCTCGTGTGCCAAATAAAAGTACAGGCCAGAATAATAGTACAGGGAGGAAATCTTTAACAAAAGAAATAAAAGTGCAGGGCAGAATAAAATACAGGGTGGAAAATTTGGATGAAAACCCATTTGTCATTCCATCAACAGCAGTTGGTAACATTTATGAGAATCAATTAAAACATGTTTGATTTTATGTATTTGCACTGTACTCGACTACTCAGTAAGACTGGATCTTTGCACTAACCCAGATGAGGGTTGGAAATGTGAATTATGTTTTTTTTCTTCAAAATTTGATAATACATCAGGGCTTGACAATTCAAAATTTTGGGGAACCTATTTGGAGGTTGCAACAACCAATTTTCGTTAAACCTTTTGATCGGTTGCCTTAAAATTTTTGGTAAACCTCTTGGTTAACCATTTCACGATTTACGTAAGTCGAGGGCCTTTAATGGCCCGTGAGATATTAACCTATCTGTAGGCCGTTAATGAACTATGGCGCCCAACAAAATCGCGTTATTACTAATACTATTATTACCACCACCACCCAGTGCCATCAGCACTGTTGTAAACGGATATAAGAAAGAATAGCTTCTAGAAGTTCTATTGCCAATTTCCACTGCAAGCAAGGGTAACATCCAATCGGTATGCAGAGCACTGTGTTTAAATATTCCTAGAATTCAACATGATTTCCGACTTTGATAAAAGATATTAACAAGATTTTTCCATGGGCGGTAAGGGGAACGTTGGGTTGGTAGACGGAGTCTGAAGAACTATGTTCAAATATTATTTGAACATAACTTATTGTTTTATTAACGTCTGGCAAATTGGTAATAATATTTAATTATTATTTTTAGGCGAAAAAAGTTTTCAACAAATCATTTAGGCGCTAATCATTAAATGTGACATCCCATCATTGTAAATGCGACAACTTGTCCCGGCAGATATATTCAGATTGAGGACGAAGTAACAATTGCCAGATTGGGTCAAGTTACAACTTACATTTTATTTCAGGCAGGTTTGTCTCGTGCATATCGCGTTAAGCCGTTTGCAACTTTGTTGAATGAACACCTTTGTGGTTTGTGTAGAATATGAGCGGTACAACTTATGCTGGGGCTGTTTTTCTCACATCATAATAACCACCGGATGTTTTCATATCCACCGGATGTTTTCAATTGTTGAGTGGGGAATACAAATGTTTGAAGAGACACGAATTCGAGAAAATATGAGTTTTTCTCTTGAATCTTCGAAGATTTCAACGCGCATTTAGATCAAGAAAAATTGAGTATTGACTGTATTCATTCAAGAGGTAGGCACGGGATTTTTTCGTTAACCGATTCGCCGTTCACCCGATTTATTTTTTTGCGTAACCGATAGGCGAACGTCACGAGCGTTCGCGTGAATTGTCAAGCCCTGATACATATGGGGTGAAAATAAATAAAAGTGCAGGTCCAAATAACCATAGTGCAGGGTGGAAATTTCCTCGGAAATTAATAAACGTCATGTATGTTTATGTGGCACACAAGAGTATGGGTCTCAGCACCGCTCTTTGGGGATTCTCCACAGTTGACACATACTTTTGGGGCCGGTTAGGGACAGGTGGAGGCTGGTTGAGGTGAAAATGTTAGAGACGGTCGGTTTAGGCAAACTCGTCGGGTAAAGTATGGGTCCCAGTACAGTTCCTTGGGGTACTCCAGGGTCGACATGCACATGTGGGGGTGGATACATAGGGACATGTGGAGGCTGGTTTGGGTGAAAATATTGGAGGCTTGGTTAGGCATAGTTGTCAGTGGTAAAGTATGGGTTCCAGCATCGTTCGTTGGGGTACTCCAGAGACGATACATGCACTAGGGCCTGGTTAGGGGCAAGTGGAGACCGGTTCTGGTGAAAATGTTGGCGGTCGGTTTAGACATACTCGTTAGACATACAGTTAAGAGTTGACATGCACTTGTGGGTGCCATCATAGGTACATGTGGAGGTCATTTCTGGTGAAAATATTGGCAGTCGGTTTATGCATACTCGTCTGGTAAAGTATGGGTCCTGCCATAGTTCCTTGGGGTATTCGAGTCGACATGCTCTTGTGGATGCTGGTATAGGGACATGTGGAGGCTGGTTCGGGTGAAAGTGTAGGAGGCCGGTTTAGTTAGGCATACTCGTCATGTGTTAAGTATGTGTCCCAGCTCTATTCCTTGGGGTAATCAAAAGTCTACAGTACAAGCACTTGTGGGGACTGGTTTGGAACAGGTGGATGCCTGTTTGGGTGAAAATGTTGGAGGCCGGTTTTGGCATACTCGTCTGGGGTAAAGTATGGGTCCCAGCACAGTTCCATGGGGTACTCCAGGATCGGTGCATCTTGTGTGGGCGGAGATATAGGGACAGGTGGAGGCTGGTTTGGGTCAAAATATTGGAGGCTGATTTAGGCATACTCGTCAGGAGTAAGGTATGGGTCCCAGCACCGTTCCTTGGGAGTGCTCCAGAGACTATATATGCGCTTGTGGGCTGGTTAGGCCAATAGGGACAAGTGGAGACCGGTTTGGGTGAAAATGTTGGCAGCCAGTTCAGACATACTCATTAGGGGTAAAGTATGGGTCCCAGCACAGTTAAGAGTTGACATGCACTTGTGGGTGCCTTGTATAGGGACACGTGGAAGTAATTTCCGGTGAAAATATTGGCAGTCGGTTTATGCATACTCGTCTGGTAAAGTATTGGTCCAAGCACCATTCCTTGGGGTGCTCAAGAGACGATATATGCACTTGTGTGAGCAGGTTAGGGAAGGTGGAGGCCTGATTGGGTGAAAATGTTGTGGCCGGTTTAGGCATACTCACCGGGGTAAAGTACTAAATTATGGATCCCAGCACAGTTCCTTGGGGGTACTCGAGTCGGCATGCACCTGTGAGGGCCGGATATATAGGGGCAGGTGGAGGCCGGTTCGGGTGAAAATATTGGCGGCCGCTTTATGAATACTCGTCAGGGGTAAAATATGGGTCCAAGCACCATCCCTTGGGGTTCTCCAGAGTCAATATGCACTTGTAGGGCGTCTGTTAGGGACAGGTGGAGGACGGTTCGGGTGAAAATGTTGGAGTCCAGTTTAGGCATTCACTTTGGACAGGGCTCAAAATAACTGGATTAGCATAGCATTTTGCTCTCCAATTTCTGAATTTTGCTATGCAATAATTATCAGTCTTCAGTGCTCATGAATCAACTGCTAATCAATTTTCCAAGGTAAATAGTAAATTGCTATTTTTAATTTTCAGATTAAATTGAGGCCTGACGTTGGGGGTAAAGTATGGGTCCCAGCACCATTCCTTGTGGTATTCCAGATTCGACATGAGCTTGTGGATGCGGGTATAGTGACATGTAGATGCCGGTTTGTGTGAAAATGTTGGACGGCGGTTTAAGCATACTCCTCAGGGGTAAAGCACAGGTACCAACATCGTTCCTTGGGGTACTCCAGTCGACATGACTTGTGGGGATCAGTTTGGGCAGGTGGAGGCCAGGTCTGGGGAAAATGTTGGAGGCCGGTTTGGGCATACTCGGCAGAGGAAAAGTAAGGTTCCCAACACCGTTCCTTTGGGGTACTCCAGAGTCGTGTCTAGAAACTATTTTCCTGGTCAACTCGCCCTTCAAATGCAACTCGCTCCCGCTTGTGGGCAAGTTAGTTCAAACAATATTTATTTAATATTTGATAAATGCATACATTTCACAACAATAGTTGAGCAACAAAAATTTGAACAACAAAAGAAAGATACAACAGTATCACGCATGAAACAACTGAAGACAGGGAAATTTGTTAACTGTGTAAAAGAGGGATTCGACAAATCTTAAAGCTTGTATGTAAGTTGTCTCCAAGGGCAAGTTGAGTGGCATTGGGGGTGTTTCTCTTGCCTCCGTAATTGTTTTGACAGGTCAACAATGTATGGCGTGATTAGTGTCATAGAACTATGCATGTAGTGGAATGCGTTTCACCTTGACATTTCCACACATGTTCTGGTTTCTGTGTGTGACTTTCAGCATACAAGTTTGTTTGCTACGCAGCCGCTGCAAAAACGTTTTTGTCAGTCAGGAGGGGAAATATGATAAATAGCTTTTACATCTGATGTTGCGATTAAATCATGTTGTGGGCCAATGTTTTCTTTGAATTCAGCTGTTTGAACTGTTTAATTTTGTTAATTTTTTTTTCAACCAGTAAAATGACATTTAGGCCCAATGATAGGTTGCCTTCGTTCTCAAATCCGTTGCAACCTGTATCGGGCACTGAGTTTCTAAAAAAAATTTCATTGTAGCTCATTTCAGGCATAACCCTTCAACAAAGCGATTGAGTTAACCCTATTCCAACGAGGAATCGTGGGTAAAATTTGCATTGATAGCACTCGCCATATTTGAAATTTGAAAAATATTGAATCTTTTTTCGTTCTATTTATTTATTAGCTCACCTGAGCGAAGCTCAAGGGGAGCTTTACTAATCACCTGCCTGTCGTCCACTTTACAATTCCAACTTCTCCTCCAAAACCACTAGTCCAATTTTATTCAAATGTTGGGTAAATGTTTATTACCTAATGCCAATTCGGATTTGTTCAAATGAAGTTGCCCCTCCTCCTGGGTGGTGCCACACTCCCAAGGGGCACCAAAATCTTTGAAGATCTTCTTCTCATGAACCAGCAGTAGCAGAGACTTGATATATGGTATGCAGTTTCTTTTTAAGGTGTAGACTCAGATTTGTTCAAGAGAAGTTTGAGGGGCTATAGTTGGTGTTGTTATGGGAGGGGCAAAAATATTGGCCCCCACCTCAAATTTCTATTTCTGAACCAAGAGACCCGATTTGAACCAAATTTTATGTGAGGGCTTATTGGGTCATAAGTACAATTTATGCTGAAAACTTTTTTTCACGTAGTCCGTGGGAACTGCAGGAGCTAAAAAGATAATTTTTTTTTAAACGCCCATATCTCCAAAACTGCACGGGACTGAGAATTTTTATTTGGTGTATAGCTTCCTTAGGACCAACAGGAAGGAATGGTCACAAAAAAATTGCCATCGGTTTTATCATAGGGTACAGTTTCAGAACTTTGAAAAAGTCAATTTTAAGACATTTTTAGTCGAGTTTTGACGAAGTCAAACTACTTTAGTTTGATGAAGTGGCGGGCGATGGGTGACGGGTGTAAACAATTGGTTTCGGGGCAATCACTTTAGTTCTATTTGACGCACCTTTACCAAACTTATACCAGAGGGTACCCTATAGGAAAAGAAGACACCAATTAATTTCAGAGTCTTGCGCCCCAAGGTCAAGGTCACTGTTACTATAAATAGAATATTTTGTGACAAATTGATTTCTGAGCAATAACTTTAGTTCTATTTGATGCACCTTTACCAAACTTACACCAGAGGTTACCCTACAGGAAGGGAAGACACCTATTGATTTTGGAGTCTGGGACTCCAAGGTCACTGTTACTATAAATAGAATATTTTGTGACAAATTGATTTCCGGGCAATAACTTTAGTTCTATTCCGTGTATCTTCACCAAACTTATACCACAGGTTACCATATAGGAAGGGAAGACACCTATCTATTTCGGAGTCTGGGGCCCCAAGGTCAAGGTCCCTGTTACTATTAATAGAATATTTTCAGACAAATTGGTTTCCGGGCAATAACTTTAGTTCTGTTTGACGCACCTTTACCAAACTTATATCAGAGGTTACCCTATAGGAAAGGAAGACACCTATCGATTTCAGAGTCTCGCGCCTCAAGTTCAAGGTCT
Organism: Pictodentalium vernedei; assembly: GCA_031216915.1. Classification (NCBI taxonomy): domain Eukaryota; kingdom Metazoa; phylum Mollusca; class Scaphopoda; order Dentaliida; family Dentaliidae; genus Pictodentalium; species Pictodentalium vernedei. The sequence continues at coordinate 39,365 of JAUFNR010000087.1, read as the reverse complement.
CTGTTACTATAAATAGAATACTTTGTGACAGATTGGTTCCTGGGCAATAATTTTAGTTCTATTTCATGTATCTTTACCAAACTTACACCAGAAATTACCCCATAGAAAGGGAAGACACATATCAATTTCAGAGTCACACGTTCCAAGGTCAAGGTCACTCTTACTATAAATAGAATATTTTGTGACAAATTGGTTTCCGGGAAATAACTTTAGTTCTATTTCATGTATCTTCACCAAACTTACACCCTATTTACATTTACCAATTTCAACATTATTTGCCAGCGCCTATATGAGAAGTTGCATGACATTTTGACCTACTACATATCAATATATCCATACAATTTAGTACTCAAACGATTAGTCGACTAGTCGATATCGACTCTGGGCAAACCAGTAGTCGACTCTCAATTGTGCAGTCGACTAGTCGGAGGAGTTCAAGCTTTTAGGTAAATAGTATCCCTTCTGTGCCACTGTCAGACAGTTTGAACAGCAGTATTGAGCAATCAATGTATACATCTATTGCCATCTAATAGTAGTGACAGTAGTTTGTTTTAACTGGTACTACTAGAGAGCTGAATTATTTTGGGCTATCAGGATATGTTATTAATTTGCCTTGTTGCAATTTATGGGAGAGTGCCTATAGGCACCCTCCCATAAATTGCAACAAGGCAAATTAAATAAAGACTACCAGTATATAATTTCACTCTTAGCATAATTAGAAGCACATTAACAGAATAATGTTTCAGTAAGTTGCTGTATATGAATGCCCAAGTGAAGCCAAATTTGGACCTTCAGCACTCAGTCCTCGGAATTAGCGACGGCATTCGGCAATGCCATTGCAAATGCCGCCGCTGTGGGGCATGACGGCAGCATTTTCTTGCCGTCGCAAATGGCTGTCATAATATTTTTTTACTTGTTCCAATCACCTGAAGTCCGCAGGAACTGATCATCCAACCCTACATAACATATGTTTTGTAGGCGTAACTGGTGTATAAAATCAATATTTGTGGAGATATCTAATATTAATTAATTTGAAAGTTGTACAAAATGTATGTAGTTTAAAAACTGTTCATAACCAGTTGTTTTTCGTTTGTTTGTGTTTTTTGAAAGAACCCTCTTGTTGACTGTGATGCCCGGTTAAAATAACCCAGGAATTCCTGGGCAATTCCCTTTTGGACTTGGGAAAATTTTGGATTTGAAGGCCTGTCTGTCTCACACAGTACCACCAGAAGAAATGAGCTGTAGTATTGTTTGTTTTTCATTTTTCTCTTTTTTGGCAGGTTCCATGTCTGTGCTTAGAAGTTTTTTTTCTTATTATTTATTCCTTATCTGAAGTTTCAAGATCTTGTATTTCATTTTAAAACAAGTTTTTCACCTTTATTTTTTTACTTTTTTTTTGTTGTTCAAAATGGAAGGAAGTTTTTCAGAAGATTTGCCAGTAGGTTTTATTTGTTTGTCTGATGATTTTGAATTTTCCCAACTCTCTGCTTTCTGTTCCGATAATAATTTTGATGTGTTAGATTTATACATAAATGGCATTAATTTTTTAGTTTTCTTCAATTTGATTGAGTTTATTTCTGCTGTTTTATTCTGTTCATTACTATCTTTTACTTATTTTGTTTACTTTTAAAAATGCTTCCTGCTCAGGTAAGATACAGCAACTTCTTTACAATATTTAAATGAATGTTAAGTGTGTCTGGCAACAAAACTGCTGGCAAACTATACTTTTTTTTTGTATGCTTATTCCACTAAACTAAATTGCCAGGTAAAATCTTTAAATAAAACCCAGGTTAAACTGAATATCATCGGAACCACTAGGTGTTTCCACTGTGTGGCACAAGATCTAAGGGTTAATTAAAACAAGAGGCCCCACGTGGCCTTAATCGCTCACCTGACAAAGTGACTCTAAGAAGTATTTTAGGTCACCTTCACCATGTCATGCCTCATCAACATTAACTGGTTGAGTGATAGATTTTGTTTGAAGTTCAACATTTGTTACCTAAAATTAGTTTTATTTAAAATCATTGGTGTGTGGCCAATCTCCAATGATTTTTAATAAAGCAAATTTATCTCTGCAGACAAACTGGTTTAGCATGAAGCACAAACAAGGAATGTGAAGAGATAGCCTTGGACATCTCTCCCCAACTGTGGATATCTTCCATGTGCTACATGTATATATTTGCATGCAAGAAAACAAAAATTTTCACAAATTTTATTTTTTTTTATCATCATTGGAACAAGCTCAAACAGCTTATTCCAATAGGGGTATGGGAAGATCAGGTATATTTTTGAGACAGAAATGTGAATATATAAATAATGGTGTTTTTTTGTGAATGATGCTGGAGAATTTTGCGTAAAGATATGGTAAATGGTTTGTTCTAGATGCAGAATGATGCAAAAGTATTTAAATTTGATTAGGCAAGTTGTTCCTATAATGCATTTAAAAATTGAAGTAACTGTTTTTTTGCTGACGAACTTTTAGATGTGTGTGTCTGTGTTTGTGTGTGTGTGTGTGTGTTTGTGTGTGTGTGTTTGTGGGGGGGGGGGGGTAAGAGTGTTCTTGCAAACAAAATTCCTGAATAAATGGAAAATTTTATTTTTTGTGTGAAAGACATAGTGCGTGAATGTTGATTGGAACAAGCTTAGAGAGCTCATTTTAATGTGAAGTCATAAAGCTGTGTTTTACGTACGAAATTCTGGAATAACTAAAAAAATTGCTTTTTTGACTCAAAAAGCATGGTGTGCGACCTCTCATTGGAATGAGCTCAAAAAGCTCATTCCAATGGGGTATTTACAAGCGATAAGTACATGTATGTTTAAGAGACAAAAATTAAAATTTGAATAGCGATTTTTGCGAAGAATGCTGACAAGTTTTGGCAGTTATGCTGGTAAAAAGGTAAGATATGCAAAGTGGTTGTTTTTTAGAGGCGACATTTAATTAAGGGGAATTAACCCTTGATTACTGAGGTAACTTCTAAAAGTACTGAAATTTCATGAAGCAATGTGAATAACAGACAACAGTTGCCTAAAAATTTCATGAATAACTAAAATTTTTATTCCTTTGTCTAGAAAACATGGCATATGACCTTTGTTGGAATGAGCTGAATGCGTGTGTTCCAATGAGGGGTCATAAAATTTGAACGAAGATTTGTGTGAATAATGCATTAGTACTGCTAGATTTGGGTAAACGGTTCACCCTGGATACCACCCCTTCTATAGTAGATCTTTTCTGCAAATTTTGTCTAAGATTCTATCAACTTTACAAATAAATACGTTCATGAATCACAATCAGATCCACCCTACAATGTTGCATACCAAATATCAAAAGATTCTGCCTGCTGGATCTGGAGAAGATTTTTTAAGAAATATGCCTGAAACGCACTAAGTTAAAATTTGGGCTCCTATACGGAGCCCAAATATAAACCCAGGGGGCCGATTTGAACAAACTTGAATCAGATCCACCCCACAATGTTGCTTACCAAATATGAAAAGATTCTGAAGCTGGATCTGGAGAAGAAGATTTTTTAAGAAATTTGCCTGAAATGCACTAAGTTCGAATTCGAGCTTCTATAGTGAGCCCAAATATGAAACTAGGAAGCCGATTTGAACAAACTTGAATCAGATCCACCCCACAATGTTGCATACCAAATATCAAAAGATTCTGCCTGCTGGATCTGGAGAAGAAGATTTTTTAATAAATTTGCCCGAAATGCACTAAGTGCGAATTCGGGCTTCTATATTAAGCCCAAATATAAATCCAGGGGGCCAATTTGAACAAACTTGAATCAGATCCACCCCGCAATGTTGCATACCAAATATCAAAAGATTCTGCCTGCTGGATCTGGAGAAGAAGATTTTTGAAGAAATTTGCCTGAAATGCACTAAGTGCGAATTCGGGCTTCTATATTAAGCCCAAATATGAATCCAGGGGGCCGATTTGAACAAACTTGAATCAGATCCACCCCGCAATGTTGCATACCAAATATCAAAAGATTCTGCCTGCTGGATCTGGAGAAGAAGATTTTTGAAGAAATTTGCCCGAAATGCACTAAGTTTGAATTCGAGCTTCTATAGTGAGCCCAAATATGAATCCAGGGGGCCGATTTGAACAAACTTGAATCAGATCCACCCTACAATGTTGCATACCAAATATCAAAAGATTCTGCCTGCTGGATCTGGAGAAGAAGATTTTTTAAGAAATTTGCCTGAAATGCACTAAGTTCGAAATCGGGCTCCTATACTGAGCCCAAATATTAACCCAGGGGGCCGATTTGAACAATCTTGAATCAGATCCACCCCACAATGTTGCTTACCAAATATGAAAAGATTCTGCCTGCTGGATCTGGAGAAGAAGATTTTTTAAGAAATTTGCCTGAAATGCACTAAGTTCGAATTCGGGCTTCTATAGTAAGCCCAAATATGTATCCAGGGGGCCGATTTGAACAAACTTGAATCAGATCTACCCCACAACATTGCATACCAAATATCAAAAGATTCTGCCTGCTGAATCTGGAGAAGAAGATTTTTGAAGAAATTTGCCTGAAATGCACTAAATTCGAATTCGAGCTCCTATAGTGAGCCCAAATATGAATCTAGGGAGCCGATTTGAACAAACTTGAATCAGATCCACCCTACAATGTTGCATACCAAATATCAAAAGATTCTGCCTGCTGGATCTGGAGAAGAAGATTTTCAAAGAAATTTGCCTGAAATGCAGTAAGTTCAAATTTGGGTCCTATACTGAACCCAAATATAAACCCAGGGGGCCGATTTGAACAAACTTGAATCAGATCCACCCCACAATGTTGCATACCAAATATCAAAAGATTCTGCCTGCTGGATCTGGAGAAGAAGATTTTTTAAGAAATTTGCCTGAAATGCACTAAGTTCGAAATCGAGCTCCTATACTGAGCCCAAATATGAACCCAGGGGGCCGATTTGAACAAACTTGAATCAGATCCACCCTACAATGTTGCATACCAAATATCAAAAGATTCTGCCTGCTGGATCTGGAGAAGAAGATTTTTTAATGTTTTTCCCATTGCCTACAGTGTTAAAAAGTGCTGACTCATCACTTTTTCAAAGTCCCGAAACTGTACCCTATGATAAAACCGATGGCAATTTTTTTTTACCAATCCTTTCTGTTGGTCCTAAGGAAGCTGCACACCAAATAAAAATTCTCAGTGCCGTGCAGTTTTGGAGATATGGGCGTTTTAAATTTTTTCTATTTTTAGCTCCTGCGGTTCCCACGGGGCTGCGGGAAAATTTTTTTTTGCATAAATCAAGTACTCATGACCCAATAAGCCCTCACATAAAATTTGTTTCAAATCAGCCTCTCGGTTTGGAAAATAGAAATTTTGGGCGGGGCAAAAAATTTTGCCCCTCTCATAACAACGTCAAGTATAGCCCCACAAACTTCTCTTGAACAAATCTGAGTCTACACCTCAAAAGGAAGCTGCACACCAAATATCAAGTCTCTGCTACTGCTGGTTCATGAGAAGAAGATTTACAAAGATTTTGGTGCCCCTTGGGGGTGTGGCACCACCCAGGAGGAGGGGCAACTTCATTTGAACAAATCTGAATTGGCATTAGGTAATAAACATTTAGCCAACATTTGAATAAAATTGGGCTAGTGGTTTAGGAGGAGAAGTCGATAATGTAAAGTTAACGCCGGACGGACGACGACGGACGACGGACGCCGGACGACGGACGCCGGACAGAAAGTGATTAGTTAAGCTCCCCTTGAGCTTCGCTCAGGTGAGCTAAAAAGTCAAACAGATCCGACATGAGGGAGACATTGCTTGGTTCGAGGTACATGCTCCATCCAAATGTACCCCCAACCCCCCCCCCCCCCCCCCCCCCCCCTCTTGGCTGCTGAACATCCAACTATGAACTTTTGAGAAAATCATTTGCACTCTTCCCTCCCAGAATGGGAATTTTTGAACTGCCATTCTGTAAATTCCCAACTGCTGAAGGTTTTTGCTGCATTCCCCTCCCCGCAATCCCTGCCTGACAGTAACATTTGGCCGGGTTCAGTCTTAATTATTTGAACTCCGCATAGGCTTCCAAATCATTGAATAATCATATTTATATCATGAAATTAGGTGATATGTAACGTATTATTCTGCATATTCAGTCTTTCGATTTTGAGGCACGCTATCGCTCTTGCGCGCCATGGCGCCTGCAATGTTAACTTCTTGCGAGCCAACAACAGCGCGCCTCTGCTCTGCTAAGAGAGCGATCAAAATATGGTAATTCATTCCAGTTGAGATATCATTTCTGTGTGAACAGCCAACTATTTTTATTATGTAACAAGGGACGAATATTTGGCAGTGGGCTTTAGTAACAGTGTGAACGTATTCAGCACAAATCCTATTGGAAATTGATTGCCAATCGTATTTTTAACAGAAATATCCTCAAATAATGGTACTTGAACTTGTTATTTGAACTTCTTTCATGTGAATTTGTTAAAACCGAAACCGAATCATAAAACCGTTTTTTAAGTAAAACCGAATCTGAACTAAAATTTCAAAACCACACATCACTAGTACCCATAGGCACTCTTACATAAACTATAACAAGGCAAAAACACATCAGCCAATTTTTAGGACTAAAAATAACATAACACGCTACCACCACTCTACCAGTAGCACTTTGATTACGGTACCCTTTGTGTTGCTCCCTAGGCTAATTTTGTCATTATTTATCAGCCATCGCTAACAATTGACTAAACTTGACTTTATCTCCATGTTGCAGTCACGATTAGCAATTGTGCATACATATGTGACCTTAAACACCAATAAATAAATAAATAATCAGCTGCAGCTGGGTCACCTGTTGATTCACATCAGCAGTTACTTGCCATTGCAAAATCTGTTTACTACAGGTTTTCATTACGACATTGCTATTCACGTCCATCTGTAATGGAATTGATGAGGTGCTCTTAGTGGTCCCGATGTTGGAGGTAAACATCATTTGCACGTGTGTTTAATGCATATTTCATGTGTTTCAGATGTTCTGTTGGGTAAAGGGTCTGGCAGGGGTGCCACGAAGTATGATGTGGCCAGCCAAATGTGTCAGAACAGATTTATTAAATTGCCAAGTGTATGTGAAGAGTGACAATGCTGTGTAAGTACATGTTAACCCTTAGCTCACTGATGTCAAAATATCAAAATTTGAATCAGCAAATTTTTCCCATAATGCAACTAGGAATTTAACCAATTTAATCTTGTCTGACAGAGCTCATTGAGCTCTGTCAAACAAGATTGAATTGGTTAAATTCCTTGTTGCATTTTGGGAAAACTGGGAGCCTGAAATATAGATATTTCGACATCAGTGTGCAGAGGGTTAAATATGACAACATATTTTTATATGCTTCTCCCTCATTAATGCTTTGTACTGAATTGGAAAGACTTTTCTTTGGTGTCCCACATTTTCACCGAATATTTAGGCTACAATTCTTTTGTTTCATTTTTTGTTTGCTAATAGCAAACATTAACATCACAAATCATTATTTATAATATTGTTATTGTTTAGTGTATGGACGATTAGTGATTTTTGCTAGTCGACTAGCTGCCAGTGATAGTCGACGACTAGTCGATTAGTCGAAAATTCCTGACGAAACACTGTTGAAAATTTGTATCTCAGTTTACGGAGTAATACCGACCTGTATCTCGCATTTTCCGACCTCAAGTGAGAGGGATTCTACACAAGGTTATAAACCAGTCATTTACATAACGCGTGGCATTGGTGACCTGTTTCGCTGTGCGTCAGGAAAATATACTTACCGTAACAGGCCTGGCTCTATTAGGCGAGCGATTTCATCGCGCGCGTACCGCTTGCCTAATTTTAATTCTGTGTGAGCGTTTTTTCGCGTGCCTGACTCGAGTGTTGTTCTGTGTGCAATAGTGCATCGGATAATCCCAAGGCCGGATCCGCGGGGGAGGGGGTTGGGGGGACGGCATAAAAAATATCAAAAGCATTCATCTGCTGGATCTGAAGAAGATTTTTTAAGAAAATTCCTCATTTCGAACTAAGTTACAATTCAAGCTCCCACAGTGAGTCCAAATATGGACCTAGGGACATGGCTTGAACAAACTTGAATCTCACCCCCCTAAGAATGCTGCATACCAAATATTAAAACATTCTGACTGCTGGATCTGAAGAAGAAGATTTTTAAAGAAAATTCCTCATTTTGAACTACATGTAAGTTATCATTCGGGCTCCCACAGTGAGCCCAAATATGGACCTAGGGACATAGCTTGAACAAACTTGAATCTCACCCCCTAAGCATGCTGCATACCCAATATCAAAAGATTCTGCTGCTGGATCTTGAGAAGATTTTCAAAGAAATTTGCCTGAAATGCACTAAGTTCAAATTTGGGCTCCTATACTGAGCCCAGGGTCCGCACAGGCCTTGAAAAGTCCTTGAATTTGACGTTTGTATTGAAAAGTCCTTGAATCTATATTTTACCTTGAAAAGCTCTTGAAAAATGAACATTTGTCTTGAAAAGTCCTTGAATTTCTAATAAATTGTGACATTATAGAATAATTCTAAAATAATAGCAGACTGAAATCGACGTGTAAAAAGAATCAAAATAATTAAAAACAATTACGGACCTAAAAACGCAAGTGACAAGAATAGGTCACTTGGTGCGGTGCCGAATAGACTGGGGTTGTCGTGCTTATAGCATTTTCATATACACAAAAGTTGTCACGTCAGCTGTTTTTGTGTGCAGCCATTTATGTTTTGAATTCGTGTTACGTTTCGAATTTAATTTGAAAGGGCCAGTTAAACATGGGAAAGTGTGTGTTCAATATCTCATGGCTTGAAAACCCAGAATATAAAAACTGGTTACGCATTTGTGAAAGTGACAAATATAAAGCTAGATGTGCGATTTGTTTGAAGTCAATTGAGTTGGGCCGCATGGGCGAGAGTGCAATTAAATCGCACGCGAAAAGTGAAAAGCACAGAAAAACGCTAAAATTAATAGAAACATCAACACAAACAATTTCGTCTCTGGGGATTTTTAAATCGAATTCCAAGGATTCAGCTACGGTCTCATCACCAGTTACATCAGATGGAAGAACAGATTCGAGATTTGATGTTCAACAATCCAACCAGTCGTCAGGTTCATCCACGATAAACAGCTTTGTGGTTCCTACTGACAGGCTCTCAGCAGAAATACTTTGGACATTTTACACAGTCACATCACATTCTTCTTACAGCTCAAATGAAAGTGTGGGGAAACTATTTAAATTAATGTTCCCTGACAGCGGCATAGCAAATAAATTTAGCTGTGGTTAAAGAAAATCAGCATATCTTTGTGTATTTGGCATTGCTGAACATTTGAAAAAAAAGTTGCTAGCAGAGGTTACTGGGCCATTTGTGATCCTTTTTGATGAAAGTCTTAATCATAAAATTCACCAAAAACAAATGGACATACATGTTAGATACAAATCCAATAAAAACCAAGTTGTAACAAGATTTTTAGGATCTACATTTATGGGGCACGGCAGAGCAGAAGATATGGTCCAACATTTCAGAGAAGGTGTGTTTGAAAGTGGTTTAGACATGAGCAAAATTCTCCAAATTAGTATGGATGGTCCAAGTGTGAACTGGAAATTTTACAAAGAAATATCACAAATTATTTCTGATGAATTCAATTTGCAGCTTATTAACATTGGCTCATGTGGCCTACACATAATGCACAACAGCATGAAATCTGGTGTTGAAGCTTCTGGGTGGTCTGTGTCAAAAATTTTGTCAAGTCTTTATTATCTTTTTAAAGACACCCCTGCAAGACGGGAGGATTTCACAGCACTAACAGGAAGTGATTTGTTTCCCTTAAAGTTTGTTGGGCATAGATGGCTTGAGAATTCACCTGCTTGTGATCGTGCTATTAAGTTATGGCCTGAAATAAACACTTACATAAAAGCCGTTTCTGAAAAAAAACTGCGAAACCCTGATACTAAGTCATTTGAAGTGATTAAGGATGCAGTTTGTGATCCATTAGTAATTTCGAAATTAACATATTTTAAATCCATTTCAAGTGTGTTCTTGCCCTTTTTAACAGACTATCAAAGTGACCAGCCAATGATTTTTTTCTTTGAGAAAGATATTATGGATATTGTTAAACCTTTGATGAGAAAAGTCATAAAACAGTCAGTGTTGGATGGAGCCACTACGACAGAAAAAATTCTAAATATTGACTTATCAGATAAATCTAATCACAAAACACATAGTCAAATTGATGTTGGATTTTCTACACAAAAAGCACTAAAAGATGATGTGGATAGAGCTAAGAAGAATGGTAAGGCCATCAGTGATAGATCTCTTATGGATTTCAAAATGGAATGTAAAGATTTTGTTGTTGCTCTTTTGCAGAAGCTTTTGCATAAATGTCCCGTGACATACTCTTTAGTTTGATACTTGTCAGCATTTGATCCCCGTGAAATGTCCAGTAACCCCTCTGTGTGTCGCAAAAAGTTCAAACATATTTTGCCTATTATGTATAGTGCTGGAAAAATTAAGGAAGATTACTGTGACCAAACAGAAATTCAGTATCATGATTTTCTTGAGAAAATACCACAGTTTGGATCAAAATTATTTTCAGATTTTGATTACCGGAAGGACAGAGTTGATGATTTATTTCACAAATATATGAATGACAAGTGTTTCAATAGACTAAAAAATATTGTTGACAAACTTATGATTCTCTCACATGGCCAAGCCTCTGCTGAAAGGGGATTCAGTGTCAACAAAGAGTTGGAGGTAGAGAACTTGAAGTCACAATCTGTGGGTGCTCAACGTCTTATTTGTGATTACGTAAAAAGTGTTGGTGGCATTTTAAATGTTGTAATTGATAAAGGTTTAATACACTCATCATCTTTGGCCAGACACAAGTATGAAGTTTATCTGAACTAGATGGTGTCACTTGTGTGCAAAGCACACTATAGTGTATCCCCGCATTTGCATCCTTGACTTTGTATGAATGCTTGATACAAAGAAGAAATGTATTATATGACACACTAAAATCATATTGAGTGGCACAGGTGACACAGCTCCGTGCGCACCTACAGACTCCACTGCAACATTTGGGCATGGTTTTAGAGTTTCGAATTACATACATGTACCCTGGGAGCCTTTCGCCGGAAACGGTCTAAGAAAACATGAAAGTGGCAACGGTGGCACCCCAAAAATCCGAAACCTTTGTGCACATCTACAGACCCTACTGCAACTTTTGAGCATAGTTTTAGCATTTCAAATTACATACTCTGGGAGCTTTTCGCCGGAAATGATCTAAGAAAACACGAAAGAAAAACGGTGGCACCGCCACGTGGCATCTGAAAAATCTGAAACCTTTGTACGCATCTACAGACCTTACTGCAACATTTGAGCATGTGTTAAGCATTTCGAATTACTTACCCTAGGAGCCTTTCGCTGGAAACGGTCTAAGAAAACACAAAAGTAGCAACGGTGACACAGCCACTTAGCACCCAAAAAATCCAAAACCTTCCTACGCATTTACAGACTCTACTGCAACATCTCAGCATGGTTTTAGCGTTTCGAATTACATACTCTAGGAGACTTTCGCCGGAAACGGTCTAAGAAAACACGAAAGTGGCAATGGTGGCACAGCCACGTGGCACCTGAACAATCTGAAATCTTTGGGCACATCTACAGACCCTACTGCAACATTTGAGCATAGTTTTACCATTTTGAAATACATACTGTAGGAGCCTTTCGCCGGAAATGGTCTAAGAGAACATGAAAGAGGCAACGGTAGCACAGCCACGTGGCACCCCAAAAATCCAAAACCTTCGTGCGCATCTACAGACCCTACTACAACATTTGAGCATGGTTTTAGGATTTCGAATTACATACCCTAGGAGCCTTTCACCGGAAACGGTCTAAGAAAATGTGAAAGTGGCAACAGCACAGCCACTAGGCAGCTGAAAAATCTGAAACCTTCGTGCACATCTACAGACCCCACTGAAACATTTGAGCATGGTTTTAGCGTTTCAAATTACATACCCTAAGAGCCTTTCGACGGAAACAGTCTAAGAAAACACAAAACTGGCAACGGTGGCACAGCCACGTGGCACCTGAAAAATCCGAAACCTTCGTGCGCATCTACAGACACCACTGCAACATTTGAGCATGGTTTCAGCATTTCGAATTACATACCCTAGGAGCCTTTCGCCGGAAACGGTCTAAGAAAACACAAAAGTGGCAATGGTGGCACAGCCACGTGGCACCTGAAAAATCGGAAACCTTCGTGCACATCTACAGACCCTACTGCAACATTTGAGCATGGTTTTAGCATTTCAAATTACATACCTTTGCAGCCTTTCGCCGGAAACGGTCTAAGAAAACACGAAAGTGGCAATGGTGTCGCAGCCAGGTGGCAGCTGAAAAATCCGAAATCTCCGTGCGCATCTATAGACCCCACTGCAACATTTGAGCATGGTTTTAGCATTTCGAATTACATACCCCAGGAGCCTTTCGCCTGAAACGGTCTAAGAAAACACAAAAGTGGCAACGGTGGCACAGCCACGTGGCACCTGAAAAATCCAAAACCTTCGTACGCATCTACAGACCCCACTGCAACATTTGAGCATGGTTTTAGCGTTTCGAATTACATACCCTAGGAGCCTTTCGCCGGAAACGGTCTAAGAAAACACAAAAGTGGCAACGGTGCCACAGCCACGTGGCACCTGAAAAATCCGAAACCTTCGTGCGCATCTACAGACCCTACTGCAACATCTGAGCATGCTTTTAGCATTTCAAATTACATACCCTAGGAGCCTTTCGCCGGAAACGGTCTAAGAAAACACGAAAGTGGCAATGGTGGCGCAGCCACATGGCAGCTGAAAAATCTGAAACCTTTGTGCGCATCTACAGACTCCAATGCAACATTTGAGAATGGTTTTAGCGTTTCGAATTACATACCCTAGGAGCCTTTCGCCGGAAATGGTCTAAGAAAACACAAAAGCGGCAACGGTGGCACAGCCACGTGGCACCTGAAAAATTTGAAACCTTTGTGCACATCTACAGACCCCACTGCAACATTTGAGCATGGTTTTAGCATTTCGAATTACATACCCTAGGAGCCTTTCGCCGGAAACGGTCTAAGAAAACACAAAAGCGGCAATGGCGGCACAGCCACGTGGCACCTAAAAAATCTGAAACCTTTGTGCGCATCTACAGACCCCACTGCAACATTTGAGCATGGTTTTAGCATTTCGAATTACATACCCTAGGAGCCTTTCGCCGCAAACAGGCTAAGAAAACACAAAAGTGGCAATGGTGGCACAGCCACGTGGCACCTGAAAAATCGGAAACCTTTGTGCACATCTGCAGACCCTACCGCAACATTTGAGCATGGTTTTAGCATTTCGAATTACATACCCAAGGAGCCTTTTGCCGGAAACGGTCTAAGAAAACACAAAAGTGGCTACGGTGGCACAGCCACGTGGCACCTGAAAAATCCGAAACCTTCGTGCGCATCTATAGACCCTACTGCAACATCTGAGCATGGATTTAGCATTTCGAATTACATATCCTAGAGCCTTTTGCCGGAAACGGTCTAAGAACACACAAAAGTGGCTACGGTGGCACAGCCACATGGCACCCGAAAAATCCGAAACCTTCATACATATCTACAGATCATTTAGCAACACCCTAGTGTAATTTTAGAACTCCGAATTACATAGGTTGGGACAATTCAGCAAAAAAGTGAAAAAATAACGCATTTTTTAAGTGGCTCCACAGAAGCCACCTGGTGGCACAAAAATTTAAAAGTTGTATTTTTGGGTTGCACAGACCCTATCGAACAACTGTAGAAAGTTACAGCGTTTCGAATTACAAAACCGGATGTACGGACGTACGGACGTACGGCCGTACAGACGTACGGACGTACGGACGGAGATCATGACAATATCCCCACATTTTTTAAAATGCTGGGATAATGAACAGAGGGAAAAGAAGAAAAGTGAAAGGGAACGTGAAAAGAGGAAACATATCATAGATGAACTTGAAGAACTGAAACAAAAAAAGAAAAGACTAAAGGAGGATGGCGAATCGTTGCTTAAATCAGCTGATCAGCTTTGTGAAAAAGCAGAGTCAACTGGGAAAATTACATTTGTGACTAAATCAAACTCTTATAGAAAGACTGCAAAAGAAAAATTCTGAGTCAAACCACAATATTTCCCTTTGGCACACCCTACAGGGCACATTTATGATTTTCTGATGTTGAAAAAGTGGAAAAAGAAATTGAGGAAAAGGTAGAAGCTTTGAAGCATTGCAAGTTAGATACTCAGAGTATTGGAGGGCTAGCTGTATATAGATGGACAGAATAAAGAAGTTAAACAAAGCTGTTACAGTTTATACCAGTTTTTAATTTGAAGTTAACACATTTTGACAGTTTGTGGATGTTAATTTGCATTATAGTTGACACAATGAACATTTCCAGACATTCCTGTGTGATGTCTAATCACTTTAGTTTTTCAGGTAAGAATAAAAATAGTATTTAAAAAAAAAAAAAAACCCTCATATTTTATAGTCCTTGAAAATAGTCTGGATGTCCTTGAAAAGTCCTTGAAAAGGCCTTGAATTTCATCTGGCCCAATCTTGAAAATAGCTTGGATGTCCTTGAAAAGTCCTTAAAAAGTCCTTGAATTTTGTCTGGCCCAATCTGTATGAACCCTGGAGCCCAAATATGAACCCAGGGGGCTGATTTGAACAAACTTGAATCAGATCCACCCCACAATGTTGCATATCAAATATCAAAAGATTCTGCCTGCTAGATCTGGAGAAGATGATTTTTTAAGAAATTTGCCTGAAATGCACTAAGTTTGAATTCGGGCTTCTATAGTGAGCCCAAATATGAATCCAGGGGGCTGATTTGAACAAACTTGAATCAGATCCACCCCACAATGTCGCATACCAAATATCAAAAGATTCTGCCTGCTGGATCTGGAGAAGAATATTTTTAAAGAAATTTGCCTGAAATGCTTCTATAGTGAGCCCAAATATTAATCCAGGGGGCCGATTTGAACAAACTTGAATCAGATCCACCCCACAATGTTGCATACCAAATATCAGAAGATTCTGCCAGCTGAATCTGGTGAAGAAGATTTTTTAAGAAATTTGCCTGAAATGCACTAAGTTTGAATTCGGGCTCCTATACTGAGCCCAAATATAAACCCAGGGGGGCAGATTTGAACAAACTCGAATCAGATCCACCCTACAATGTTGCATACCATATATCGAAAGATTCTGCCTGCTGGATCTAGAGAAGAAGATTTTTTAATGTTTTTCCCATTGCCTACAGTGTTAAAAAGTGTTTTCAAAGTCCCAAAACTGTACCCTATGATAAAACCGATGGCAATTTTTTGGACCAATCCTTTCTGTTGGTCATAAGGAAGCTTCACACCAAATAAAAATTCTCAGTGCCGTGGAGTTTTGGATATGGCGTTTTACTTTTTTCGATTTTTAGCTCCTGTGGTTTCCATGGGGCTACAGAAAAAGAAAATTTGGCATAAATTAGGTACTTATGACCCAATAAGCTCTCACATAAAATTTGATTCAAATCAGCCTCTCGGTTCAGAAAATAGAAATTTTGAGCCAAAAATTTTGCCCCTCCCATAACGACGCCAAATATAGCCCATCAAACTTCGCTTAAAGAAATCCAAATCTACACCTTAAAAGGAAGCTGCATACCATATATCAAGACTCTGCTACTGCTGGTTGATGAGAAGATTTTGGTGCCCCTTGGGGGGCATGGCACCACCCAGGAGAAGAGGGCAACTTCATTTGAACAAATCTAAATTGGCATTAGGTAATGAACATTTACCCAACATTTGAATAATGTAAAGTTAACGCCGGACGGACAGCGAACAAAATGTGATCAGTAAAGCTCCCAAAGTGAAAGGGAACATGAAAAGAGGAAACATATCATAGATGAACTTGAAGAACTGAAACAAAAAAAGAAAGATTTTTTAAGAAATTTGCCTGAAATGCACTAAGTTTGAATTCGGGCTCCTATACTGAGCCCAAATATAAACCCAGGGGGGCAGATTTGAACAAACTCGAATCAGATCCACCCTACAATGTTGCATACCATATATCGAAAGATTCTGCCTGCTGGATCTAGAGAAGAAGATTTTTTAATGTTTTTCCCATTGCCTACAGTGTTAAAAAGTGTTTTCAAAGTCCCAAAACTGTACCCTATGATAAAACCGATGGCAATTTTTTGGACCAATCCTTTCTGTTGGTCATAAGGAAGCTTCACACCAAATAAAAATTCTCAGTGCCGTGGAGTTTTGGATATGGCGTTTTACTTTTTTCGATTTTTAGCTCCTGTGGTTTCCATGGGGCTACAGAAAAAGAAAATTTGGCATAAATTAGGTACTTATGACCCAATAAGCTCTCACATAAAATTTGATTCAAATCAGCCTCTCGGTTCAGAAAATAGAAATTTTGAGCCAAAAATTTTGCCCCTCCCATAACGACGCCAAATATAGCCCATCAAACTTCGCTTAAAGAAATCCAAATCTACACCTTAAAAGGAAGCTGCATACCATATATCAAGACTCTGCTACTGCTGGTTGATGAGAAGATTTTGGTGCCCCTTGGGGGGCATGGCACCACCCAGGAGAAGAGGGCAACTTCATTTGAACAAATCTAAATTGGCATTAGGTAATGAACATTTACCCAACATTTGAATAATGTAAAGTTAACGCCGGACGGACAGCGAACAAAATGTGATCAGTAAAGCTCCCACTGAGCTTTGCTCAGGTGAGCTAAAAAACTTTAATTTATAAATGAATTGATGGTGACATGAATTTCCCATTATTTTTTAATCACATTCTTGCTTCTGAACACATTTCACATTGTGTTTGATATTCTGCAATCTTTGTAGGAAAAAACCTAAGTTTTCTCAGTTAAGGCACCTCGAGTCATAAAACAGTGATTTTTTCCAACAGAATGACCAGTACCTGCTACTGTGGTGTCTCATGACACTGTTAAAATTCCTAAAATCATCAAATATTGATTCATTAGTGCTGTGCTTGTGCTGCAAATATCCGCAAGTGCACTTTCACTATTTTGGTTTCAATCCCCACAGGCATGCATTCTGTCAAAAGGAGTGAAATTGTAGAAAATATGTTCACGAAGAGGACAAGTTACAGTACAGTCGCCGTGGACGGGTTGTAATACACGCGTGGGCAGTGATGTCCACTCATGCATTTACCAGTCAATAAAAATCATCATCTACAAAATTTTAATTGATGAAGCATCGGTTTGTACCTGGTGCTTCATTATTTAAATTTTTGATGATTATACCTATAGTTAGTGTTTGGCATCAAATATTATTGTATGAATTTGTATCCGTGGAAATATTGCCCATCCATGGAAAGTGAGCAGTACACTGCCACTGTACTGTATTTGTTTCAAGTATATAATATACTCTTTGATGTTTAATATATTTGTGATAGGCTGGGTCCAAAGTACTCAGTACTTGTAGTACTCGAGTACCACTTTTTTGATAAAATACTCAATACTTGCCAGCCCAGATTTTTGTATGTGTGTGTGTGTGTGTGTGTGTGTGTGTGTGTGTGGGGGGGGGGGGGGGGGGGGGGGGGGGGGGGGGGGGGGAGGGGGGGGGGGGAAAGTTGGAGGGTGAAAAAATAGCTGCAAATTATTTAAAATGTTGACCCAGGCAAATGAAAAGCAAAGAAACATTTCATCCGAAGGACAGACAGACAGACATGCAGTAACAAATTTGGGAAGCCTAAATAAAAGTAGTGACTAACTTAAAATGAAAAATATAGATAGAAGAGCCAGGGCAATGTTGTCAAACAGAAAACAAACAAGAGCCCCCAGACGGCCTGATGGCATTCACCTGACATGGTAGCCTAAATATCAACCCAGGGAATTTATTTGAACATTTAGTTGCATCTGCCCCTCATAAGAAAAGCTTATACAAAATATCCAAAGATTCTGACTGGTGGATCTCAAAAAAAAGGAATTTTAAAGAATATTCCTCATATTGAACTAAGTTATAATTCAGGCTCCCACAGAGAGCCCAAATATGAACCCAAGGACTTGGCTTGAACAAATTTGAATCTCACATCCCTAAGGATGCTTCTATATACTAATATCAAAAGATTCTGACTACTGGATTTTAAAGAATATTCTTCTTATTGAACTAAGTTGTAATTTGGACTCCCACAGGGAGCCCAAATATGAACCCGGGGACTTGGCTCAAACAAACTTGAATCTCACCCCTCTAAGGATGCAGCATCCCAAATATCAAAATATTCTGAAGAGTGGATCAGAAGAAGATTTTTAAAAAATATTCCTCATATTGCACTAATCTAATCATAGAGAGCCCAAATATGGACCCAGGGATTTGATTTCAACAAACATGTGAATAAATCTTCCGAAGATGTTATATGCAAAATATGAAACCCTTTGGAGCAGTGGTATGGGAGAAGAAGATTCTTTAATGTTTTTCCCATTACTAAAATGATGACTCTGCATAAGTCCTGGAAAACTTCCCTATGATAAAACTGATGGCAATTTTTTTTTGACCATTCTTTTCGGCTGTTCGTAAGGAAGCGTCACACAAAATAAAAATTCTCAGTGCCATGTAGTTTTGAAGATATGGGCGTTTTAAATTTTTTCTATATTTAGATCCTGCAGTTCCCACAGGGCCACAGGAAAATGTTTTGGCATAAATTAGGTACTTACGACCCAATAAGCCCATCATATCAAATTTGCTTCAAATCAGCCTCTCAATTTGGAAAATAGAAATTTTGGTACAATTCGGGCTCCTACAGGAAAACCAAATATGAACCCAGGGACTTGGCTTTAACAAACTTATATCTCACCTCCCTAAGGGACTTGGCATAAACAAACTTGAATCTCCCACAGTGAGCCCAAATATGAACCCAGGGACTTGGCGTAAACAAACTTGAATCTCACACTGGCTCACACCGATTAATCGACTAACCAATGATCAATATCTTGATTGATAAAAAAAAGTAATTGATCGGTTAACCGTTACTTTTGAAGTACAGTACTATATGGCAGGGTATTTGATGGCTGGGTTCACATCGCAAAATGCTATACAAAAATGTCCAATTGCTAACCATTTTTCTTTCATATTGGGTAAGCTTATATTCACTATTTATCATCACTTTTTGAAACCAAGATGGAAACTGTTAATCAAATTTTTAAAAACAAAAAATACCCTGTATGAGTTAACTATGGAACAAACTTGCTCCAAAACAGGCAAACATTGTCACACTGGCTCACATCAATTGCATGAGACAGAGAAATGCATGCCAGTTACGTGCCAAAATACCTGTTCACTTGCATGATCATTATACTGTATCAGTAGCTGAAAACGGTCATTCTCAACCGTTCACCAAACGCAGGTAGCAGACGATACTTGCACAAGAAATTCTAAAGATTTTCAATGTTTGTCTCAAAAACATAGCTTATGCCCCCCCCCCCCCCCTATTGGAACAAGCTCAATGAGCTTGTTCCAATGAGGGGTCATAAGCTATGTTTTGAGACAAAAATTGAAAATATAATAAAATTTGAATGGACATGTTTGTATATGGCGCTGCACGGTTTTGTCCATTATGCGGAGTAAAGTTTTAATTATATAAATGGTCAACAGTACAGCAATTATTCAGCTACCTATTGGGGCAAGTGATTAATCGGTTAACCAAGGTTAACCCATGCGATTAATCAATCACGAAAAACCTTTAATCGTTTCAGCTCTAAAATTAATTTAATTTTATCTGATGAAAAAATACTTATAATTTTGGGGGAATGGTAAATATGGATCTTCTTAACAAGCATTTGCAAGAACATCAGAGGAATGAAATCACCATTCTCGCAATTTGCAAAACCCCGGTGAGCCAAAATATAGGCTTGGCTTGAAGAAACTTAAATCTCACCCGCCTAATGATGGTGCATAGCAAATATCAAAAGATTCTGATTGGTGGGTCTGAAGAAAAAGATTTTTAAAGAATATTCCTCATACTGCACTAATTTCAACATTTGGACTCCCATAGAGGCCAAATATGGATCCAGGGATTTGATTTCAATAAACGTGTAAAAAAATCTTGCAAAGATGGTATATGTGAAATCTGAAAGGTTTTGGAGGAGTGAATTGGGTGAAGAAGAGTCTTAAATGCTTTCTTCATTACCCACAGTGTTACAGAATGCTGACTAAGCATTTTTTCAAAGTCACAAAAAAGTACCCCATGATTGACCTGACAGAAATTTGCTTAGACCATTCCATTCTGTTGGTCCCAAGGAAGCTTCACACCAAATAAGAATTCTCAGTGCCATGAGGTTTTGGAGATATGTGCGTTTTGAATTTTGTTCTATTTTTAGCTCCTGCGGTTCCCATGGGGGGATGGGAAAATATTTTGGGGCATAAATTAATTACTTATGATCAAATAAAACCAAAAATTAAATTTGGTTCAAATCAGCCTCTTGGTTCGAAAAACAGAAATTTTGGGCGGGGCAAAAATACATGCCCTCCAATAATGAAGGCAAATAAAGACCCACAAACTTCTCTTGAACAAAACTGAGTCTACACCTCAAAAGGAAGCAGCACACCACATATCGAATCTCTGCTACTCCTGGTTCACAAGAAGATTTTTTTAAGATTTAGGCAAAATTTTGGGGCATGGCCCTACTGGGGGCAGGGCAACTTGATTTAAGCAAAATCAAAATGCAATGTCATAACAAACAAGCATCTCACATTTCACTTAAATGATTAATCAGTTCAGCAGTTCTGGAGGAGAAGACGCAAACACCATGTTCACGGACGACGGACGACAGGTGGCAAGTGATCACTACACCTCACCCTGACTGAAAGTCAGGTGAGCTAAAAACTCAGTGGACCATGAGTGCTGCAGTTGGGCGAGATGCTTGGTTCAAGGAGAGAAGAAACTTGTAGCTGCTGGCTTTGGAAAGTGTTGTTAAAACCCAATAAATAAATAAATAAATAAATAAATAAATAAATAAATAAATAAATAAATAAATAAACAAGAGGCCCCACAGGGCCTGAAGTGCTCACCTTGAACAGAACATGATATAAACAGAGAACAGAACATGATATAAGAGTCCAAGAATGAATCTACATTAAGCAATCCATCTCCATAGGATACACTGCAAATCTTTGAGCCCTTATGCCTTTTCTTTAGTTGATTATGATGTAAAATGTGGAGCTCCCCTTTCAAGCACCTTGATACAACCTATGTAGATTACTCTTCACCTCTTGAGGGTACTGAATAAAAAATGTCTAATTCTTCAGCTACTTGGCCAATTCCAGCTCCCATAGGGAGCTCAAATATCAACCCAGGCACTCGATTTGAACAAAGTTGAATCTGATCTCCTTAGAGATGCTGTATACCAAATATGAAAGCATTCTGACTGGTGGATCTGAAGAACAAAATTTAAAAGAAATTTCCTCATATTGCACAAAGTTAAAATTTGGGCTACCATAGTGAGCCCAAACTTTAACCTACAGACCCGATTTGAACAAACTTGAATCTCACCCCCACCCCCACCCCTCCCCCCTTAGAGATGTTGTATACCAAATACGAAAGCATTCTGACTGGTGGATTTGAAGAAGAAGATTTTTAAAAAAAACTTCCCCATACAGCCCTAAGTTAAATTTGGGCTACCAAAGGAAGCCCAAATATTAACACAGGGACTTGGTTTGAACAATCTTGAATCTGACCATCATAACAATGAGGGTACCAAACATTAAAAAATTCTGACTCGTGGTTCTGAAGAAGATTTTTAAAGAAAATTCCCCATAAAATTTGGGCTCCTGCATTGAGTCCAAATAGGAACGAATGGGCTTCATTTTAACAACCTTGTATCTTACCCCTCTATGGATGCTGTATTTTTTTTTTTTTTTTTGTATGAGGTAAGTACTTATGACCCAATATTACCACGATACTGAATTTCATTCAAATCGGACCATCGGTTCGGAAAATAGAAATTTGGGTGGTACCAAAAATCTAACCACTGCCATTACAAAGTCAAATATTGCTTCACAAAGTACGTTTGAACAAGCTTGATTCTACACCTCAAAAGGTAGTTCCATAACGAATATAAAGTCACTGTACCCACTGGTTCATAAGATTTTTTAAATATTTTGGGAGCATTTTACCCCACCCCCTCCCTATGGGGCTGGGCATGTTGAGTTAAACAAAAAATGTAATACCCATTTGGTACCATTACTCACACAAACTTTAACTTGAATCGACTAAAACATGGTGTTGATGGATGACAGATGGATGGACAATGGATGGAGAGTGATGAGATAAGCCCTGCTTGACTTTGTCGAAGTGAGCTAAAAAAAAAAAAAAATTAAACGGTTCATGTCCGATATTTTACCCATGTTATTAAAATTGATAAATTTGTCCCTGGAGTGCAACAAGGTTTATGCTATACATGTAGCATTGCAAAGCCTTCTTGCACTCAAGTGATGGAATACACCTCCATCCAAGCTATTCTGTAGATTATGAGGCCTAAAACAAACCAAGAACATGAACTTATGCATGAATATTATTATAATGAATACACTGTCTTACACAAAGGAATACCACACAATCCAGTGTAGACTGATTTCAAAAAGTCCTCCGTAGTGGAAGGGCAATTTTAACAAACATACAGGCCCAAATAAGCTTCAAACACAGTGTAAAAATTCCACAAAATTAATAAACATTCATATATGTTTAATAGGAATTAGGAGTATTGTAATTACAAGTCAATTGTGTGGTTGTTTATAAACTTATATTACTTTGTTATCAGGTGTTAAAAAATATGAATATTTGTAAACACACCCACCCATTTAGATTAGTCCCTGCTCATAGCAGTGACACAGACATACAGTACAGTTGCTGGTCATAATCCTTGCATGGGCAGTGCATGATGTCCATGCATGTTTCTTCCAGGTAATAGAAAATCATCATCAATAAAATTTTAATTAATGAAGCACCGAATTGTATCTTGTGGTTCATTAATTAAATTTTTGATGATTATTGCTGTAAACAATGTTTGAAAACTAATATCATTGCATCTGCAGAAATATTGCCCACCCACAGAAAGTGACCAGCACACAGCAGCACAGAGTCAAGGTAATTGTGTTTTACTGTCCTGAATTTCAAATTTTGTTGTTTTTTTTATGTTTTTTTTTTTTTTTTTGGGGGGGGGGGGGGGGGGGGGGGCACCAGACCCCTCCACTGATGAGAGGGTCACTAGCCCTCTTGTCCTCACCCCTATCTCACTGCTATGTGGCTCAGGTGATACATGTATTACTCTTGCCCCTACATGTAACTTAGATATCCTGGCTTAGCACCAGTATAATGGTAAACTAACATCCAATTGTGTGCTTATGTACAGTAGCTAACATATTGGAAAAGTATAATGAGCTTTGTCAGAAACTTGATCAAGTATTGATGACAAACAACAATTTTCATTACCAGTACCTGGTGCCAGTAATAAAATAAGATTTGCAAATATCACCCTGCATTTTTTTTCAGCTATTAACTAAGATGAAATTGTGCGCTTCACGAAAATTATTTCGTTACTACCTGTTAAAAATTACTGTTTCTTGTTTTGCTCTTTTAGAATTGATTTCTTCTGGCGATCTGCTGCCTATTCATACAAGTAGACAGAATTTTCCAAATGCACACTAAATTCTAACATACATTGTACAGTACTACACAAAATAAAAGAAACTCACCATCTGATAATTCTAGAAAATCGAGAAGTGCAAAAAATTGCCCTCCTCAAATTGCCTAGGAGTGCAATTGCACCTGCAAACTTCAATGCATGTACAGGAATGCTGTTTTGGCTCAAAATACACCTGGAAGTTATTGTTTAGGCGAGTAGCCAGTTGTACTAACTTGTGCTAGGGCACATTGTGTCACATTGTGCTTTTTCACATAAGCACATATCACAAAAAAGGGGTGCCGAAGGTCATATGTTTTTCCAAAATGGGGTGCCGAAATTGGGGTGCCGGGGGATATTGCCGTTGGATATAGATGTAATGAGAATCGGATACACTTCGTTGTAATAAGGGGAGATAACTCTATATGATTAAGTACAGGTTATGGGAAATCAAGCAATCTGATTGGTCAGTTATAATTTATATAAATGATCTAGATAAATGAAACAACAAGAGTATACGGAATAGGGTCAGAACTAACAAGAATAGACTAGAAAAGCTAAATATAGTAATAATAAGAAAAGCGGCTCCAGTTAATAGGCTCTTCTACGCTACTGGAGTATACTCTAGAACAAAGGAACAAAACCAGATAGACGAAAACTATTGCATATACAGATAGAAGCAGAGAATTCTGGGTAATGACCAAAGGAACGTGTCTTTTAATGGGATAAACGTCATGGGATAGGGATCCAAAAAGGGATTCTGGGAGAATTCTAAGCCAGAGCATTACTCCTGTTCAATAGAACGCACCCCCTTGTACACCCTTAGTACTATAGCACTATGTGCTAAGTCAATAAAACCAATAGCATGGGAAATCCGTATCAAATAAAGTCAATTTCGGTGATTTGGAAGGATTGTCGGTTTATTTGTGGTAAATAGATTTACTCTTCTGCAAAGGAACACACCCTCAAAACATACCCCGACCTATTGGAGAAAAATTAGGTAACATAGCAACCACGTGCTACCATAGAAACTAAGATGGCGGCCTCCAGTATACAAAATGGACGACCGAAACACGTATAACCTTAACAACACGCGCTGCGCATGCGCACTCATACCACGTATCACTATGGGGATGACGTCACAACATGGCCACTCACGCGGGTTACCATGATAACACAACATGGCGCCACTGGGTCACGTGACATGACGTCACTTCCGTGGTCCGGCACCGGGGTCCGGCAACCTGGGGGTGTCCGGGTACAAGACATTCTACTCACGTTACATAGACGCGGATTATCCTGGTAACTCAATCGTGTGACGACATTACCATGATCATCCAGTGCCCAACATGGTGAAAGCGGGGGGCGTGGGGAAGGGGTGCTATTTTATCCGGTTGGTACGTTTACCAACATGCGTAGTCTCCGCTTCCAGAAATTTAGTGTACCATAGTCCCCTGACGCCTTTGGGGATTGGCAACTGCCTCTGTTTCTGCTTGTTTTGGGCATCTAAAACTCATTTGTCGCACATTTCTTAGTCATAAGAATATCATATTGTTCATTAACCCTTTACCTAACATGAAAAGCAGACGACACTTGCAAAAAAAATTCTTGAATAACTAATTTTTTTCATTTTTTGTCTCAAAAACATAGGTTATGACCCCTCGTTGGAACGAGCTCGACGAGCTCGTTCCAACGAGGGGTCATAACTTATGTTTTTGAGACAAAAAATGAAAATATTTTGAAAATTCATTGGCGATATTTGGGAATATTTGGGAATAGCGCTGGCCGGTTTTGGCCGTTACGTTGGGTAAAGGGTTAATTTGACATTTTAACAACTAACAGTGAACAAATGAGGTGGAGTTAAAAGAGGTCAACAAGTTGGATGGAGCGAGGTACATATGGTGGATGTGGCGGGTTGGTAGTGTCGCACGGAACAAGAATAAGATGCGAGACTGGGTAGGAAGAGGAATGGGGTTTAGAAGGACTGGAAGGGGTGGGCAGGGATTAGGCTGAAAAAGAGAGGAGGTCATGAATTAGTACATCAGGGTGATTGTGCAAAGAAGGCTATCTGAGAATGCCATAAGGGAGTAGTGCTAGACGGTATGATAATATAGATGGTGGAGATGTTGGAAGAAGTAGAAGTGATAAATTTGGGATTACAGGTTCTGGAAAAGGCGGAATCACTAGAACAGGCAGTATATGGAGAAGGATGAGGCTGTGGAGGAGGAGTTGTGTTGATATTGGTGTTGTGGCGGTGTTGGTGATGGTGTTGAGTAGTTATGTATGTTGTAAATGAGCCATTTTGTAGAACCCCGGGGCAGGACCGGGGGAAGTGACTCCATGTCACGTGACTGGGCGGTCATGTTGGGTTGTCATGATAGTGCACGTGGGTGGCCATGCTGTGACGTCATTGTCATGATAATAGGTGGTAGGAGTGCGTACGCGCAGCGCGTGTTGTTATGGGGACACATGCTCCGTCTCACCCCTAACAACCCACAATAGATATCGAATTAATCCAAACAACCCGACAATCTTCAGAAAACTGACCCAAACACTCCCGAAAACACTCCCAAATAAAGGTAGGATATTATCCTTAATGAGGGTATGAGACGTATGACGAGGTACTCATTGTGCTCATTTTCATAGCTTTCATTTTGAGACGTATGATTTTGCGCGCATCATGCTCATTTTCATAGCTTTTATTGCTTCATACGACGAAAAGGGGGATTCCGTGGGTTTAGTATCCTTAAAATATAGGATAGTATCTTTACCTAATGTCCGACCATATACTGGATGCGTAATTTATCACAGAAATGGGTTTATTACAATAATGGTATATATTATTTAAAGTCAGAATGGTCCAATTCTACACTGGGAACTGAAGAGTTCCCTCAAATACAGACCGACGGTCTCCACCTGAAACTGATGCCATGAAAGTATAAATTACCAAAGATATGTTTATTTGAAGTTATAACATTATCGGTTAATTTGTTGTAACATAACGGGTTGAAAAAAGTTATAACATTATGCGTCGATTTTTATAACATAACGGGTTGAAAAAAGTTATAACATTATGCGGAGTTTATAACATTATCGGTTGTTTACTACATTTTTTGTAACATTATGCGTTGGTGTAACATTATGCGGCGTTGTAACATTATCGGTTGTAACAAAAGGTACCCCAAGAAGTTTCGTGAAGATCAGTTCATAAATACAGACTCTAGCTCGAGCCGTATTGACAATGCACTTACTGTGTATAAGTAGCACTGAACACATCAAAGTTCACCTAATTTGCATAATTTCTGCACGAGAAAAAAACCTGTATTATATGTGATGTATTCCATTTACTAAATATTCCTACAAAAATTTATTCAAATCACAACTTTCATACAGAAGTTCTGTACAAAAAACTGATTGCACTAATTTTGGTACAAAAAGGTCGCTGGTGGCCATCTTGAATTTTGGACCGTACCCAAAAACACTCGTTCTTGTCCCATGGTGATAACGAAGGTACCCCAGAAGTTTCATAAAGATCGGTTCATAAATACGGCCTCTAGCCTGAGCCGTATAGAAGTTGTGTACAAAAAACTGATTGGACCTAATTTCGATACAAAATGGCCACTGGCAGCCATCTTGAATTTTGGACCGCACCCAGAAACATTCGTTCTCATCTCAAGGTGATAACAAAAGTACCCAAGAAGTTTCGTGAAGATCGGTTCATAAATACAGACTCTAGTCCGAGCCGTATTGACATGTGCACTTACTGTGTATAAGTAGCACTGAATAAATCAAAGTTCATCTAATTTGAATAATTTTTGCACGAGAAAAAAACCTGAATTATATGTGATGTATTCCATGTTACTAAACATTCATACTGAAATTTATTCAAATCAGAACTTTGATACAAAAGTTCTGTCCAGAAAACTGATTGCACCAATTTTGGTATAAAATGGCCGCCATCTTGAATTTCGGACTGCACCCAAAAACAATCGTTCTCGTCCCAACGTGATAACAAAGGTGCCCAAGAAGTTTCGTAAAGATCGGTTCATAAATACGGCCTCTAGCCCGAGCCGTATTGGCATTTGCAGTTACAGTGCTGAAAGTAACATTAAATAGAACAAAGTTAGTCTAATTGGCATAATTTAGGCACGAGAAAAAACCCTGTATTATATGTGATGTATCCCATGGTACTAAACATTCACACAGAAAATTATTCAAATCAGCGCTTTCATATGGAAGTTCTGCGCAAAAATCTCATTGCACCTAATTTTGTACAAAATGGCCACCAGCGGCCATATTGAATTTCATACCCAACCCAAAAACACTCGTTCTCGTCCCACGGTGATAACAAAGGTACCCAAGAAGTTTCGTAAAGATCGGTTCATAAATACGGCCTCTAGCCCGAGCCGTATTGGCATTTGCAGTTACAGTGCTGAAAGTAACATTAAATAGATCAAAGTTAGTCTAATTTGCATAATTTACGCACAAGAAAAAACATGTATTATATGTGATGTATCCCATGGTACTAAACATTCATACAAAAAAATTATTCAAATCGGAGCTTTCATAAGGAATTTCTGCGCAAAAATCTGATTGCACCTAATTTTGGTACAAAATGGCTGCCAGCGATCGTCTTAAATTTCGGACCGGACCCCAAAACACTTGTCCTCGTCTCACGGTGATAACAAAGGTACCCAAGAAGTTTCATAAAGATCGGTTCATAAATACGGCCAGATGGACAGATGGACAGACTGACAGATGGACGACAGACCATGGAAATACCTCAAATTTGGCTTCGCCAAAGTTGAGCTAATGAATTGATACAAATTGCAGGTGGATTGGTCAAGGACAGAGTTGTATCTAATATCAAAAAAGCTCGTTTTTGGGCTATCATTGCTGATAAGACTACTGATCGTCAACAAAGAGAGCAACTGGCTGTTGACACACGCTACGTTATTAGAAATAACTCAGAATCTTGGATTATTCGTGAGGACACAGTTGCAGTCCTGGATTTAATATCGGATATATCAAATCAAATTTGCCAGAAGCCAGCATGCACGATGAAGTAAAGTTAAGTGGCATAGCGATTGCAGAAACTCTCTTATACAAGATCTGTGATCTTGGGTTGGATCTTTCTCTTTGTGTTGGTCAGGGATATGATGGTGCAAGTTCAATGGCAAGTGAACGTGTTGGTGTGTCGGCCAGAATATTAAATAAAGCTCCACTGGCATTCTATTTTCACTGTGCAATGCATTGTCTTAACTTAAGTGCATCTAAGGCAATAAGTGTTCCACCCATCAGAAATGCGGAGAATGTTATAAGACAAATTTCGGCAACCTTCCGATCGAGTGCGAAGAGGACAGATCTTCTTAAAAGATGTATTGAAAATGACGGTGACACAGGTGTGACCAAAAAAAGGCTTATAACATTATGCGACACAAGATTCATTGAATGCCACACAGCTGTTGTTACACTCCGACAGTTACTTAAATATGTATTAGAAGCACTTGTCGAAATGAAAAATTGGGATTTGTCTGAAGCCAGAAATAAGGCAAGCAGTCTGGAGTTCTTTATCTGCCAGTCTGATTTCATTGTCTCTCTGATAATTCTTGAGAACATATCAGGACTTATGTTACCAGTCACCCGTGCTTTGCAAACTGTTGGATGTGATCTAGTAAGGCAATGACATCAGTGTTGGACCTTGTCTCCATCTTAAAAAGCTACCGAAGTGAAGGGACATTTCACAAGTTGTTTGAGGAAGCAAGTCTGGAAGAAGAAAATATTCTTAAAATTGAACTGAAGAAACCACGAACTGCCTCTAGGAGTGTGTACCGGCCCTCAGCTCAGGCAGAAGATTATTCCACTGAAAGCTATTGCCGCATCAACTTTTTTTACCCCACACTTGACATGGTAACTCAAGACATGGAGCTCCGATTTGGACCTAAACAAATGCATGCTTTCAAACTCAGCCATGTGGTTCCAGGTTTACTGAAATTTTCAAATGGCAGTGATTGTGAAAAACAATGGAATGAGCTGATGGATGCCATACAATTGTACTCTGCTGTCATGAATGATCCCTTAATTGTTATCAGATCGGAGTATGAACTCTGGCGTCAGAAATGGAAACAGGTCTCCGTAGATGATCGTCCATTCTCAGCGATTTCGGCACTTCGTCACTGTTCAGAATACTTTCCAAATATATCAACTCTTCTTCAACTGCTAGCAACATTACCAGTGACAACAGCTGAGGCTGAAAGAGTGTTTTCCAAATTGGAAAGGAGCCTCACTGCAATCAGGGCTTCAATGAACGAGGCAAGACTAGAAGCGCTGATCATGCTTCAAACTCAACGCAACCACTGTCCTGACATCGACTCTGTGATTGACAAATTTGGGATAACATCCGCACGAAGATTAAATTTTAATTTGTAGAGGA
Source organism: Pictodentalium vernedei (assembly GCA_031216915.1). Lineage (NCBI taxonomy): Eukaryota > Metazoa > Mollusca > Scaphopoda > Dentaliida > Dentaliidae > Pictodentalium > Pictodentalium vernedei. The sequence goes on along the minus strand of JAUFNR010000087.1, from coordinate 9,210 downwards.
GGACTGTCGCTAATTGTTGGATAAGACAGAGACATGGATACTGTATTTTAGTCAGGGACCGACCTGGGCATGTGCCAGTGCGTATTTGGTTCTGAAACATCAGGACCTGGCTCTTAAATCTCAGAAATAGGCTTCTCAGTTGGCGCGTAACTTCTCAGATCATATTTTGATATTCTTTCGATGGATAATCGAGAGAGACACTCTTACATGTATTATATATATGATTATCATTTATCATTGTTGTAGAGTGCTTAAGTTAATACTTCAAGTCTTAATTACCAAGCATTAATCTTCACTGTGGTTTCTGATCAAGTCTTGGCTGCCTAAATAGGCAGCCAAAACTTGATCAGAAACCAGAGTGAAGATTAATGTTTGCTATAGTGTACTAAATGAAAATGATGAGAGCTATTACATACTTGCAGTTTGTGTTACAAACAGCAGTGTGACTCCGTAAATTGAAATCTGGCGCATGAATTTAAAAATAGGCTCCGAGGCTAGAGCGTATTTTAAATAGTCCTGATCGGTCCCTGTTTAGTTTGTAGTTAGTGTTGAATTTGGCCATTTTCTGACGTGGTGGAGTGTGCATACCTTAGTATGAATTGTTATTTTTGTGTTCGAGGCTGTTTCTGTTGATATCATGCTGAGTTATATTCAGGTAAGTGACAACATTCATTCAATATTATGTTTTTTGTTCAGTCATCAGATTCTGTCATACTTGCATATGTTCCCAGTATCTCAGTCACGGTGAGTCAGCACACCTTTGGCACTTTCACAGAATGCCTATAGCCTTGTTACTTGGCAAAATATATTTGGCCCAGGGGTGTTGGACATAGAGGGGCCACAACAAAACAAAGAATGAGTGTGGCAGTGCACCTAGTTCAGCTATCCGAAATGTCGTGGCTTCTCCACTATGTTGTGGGCAGCCACAGCCTTCAGATAGCGAAACTAGAGTGGACCATCATGGGTATTCGCCCCACCCCAATAAAATATGTGCAGAATGTCATATTGCGAACCAGCATGGTCAGGTTAAGGTAAATTATGTACTGTTTTATTGCATTACTTTCGTTTCCAGGCCACTGATTCAAGTAACGGTTAACAGTAAGTTAGAATTTTGATTTTTGAAACATGCTGTTAAAAAAAAACGTAATTTTCACCGTTCAGAAACCAAGAGGATTTTCACCCGAAAGCCACCAGAACGCTTCAATTAATAGTACATTTTCAAAAATTTCCTGGGGGCTGAACCCCAGACCCCCCTTAAGATGCGTGTCACTTCTTGACGAGCGGCCAGATTCTTTCGGGATCTGGGTGATATGTTGGCCCCCTCAATAAACATTTCTGGCTACGCCACTGAGCCTCATGGACTCAAGGTAGCGATTTCAACAACAAACTTGTGCACACAAACAGAGAAGGCAGCCACAGGGCCTACACGAAAAATTAAAATTCATTGGGAAATGGAACGGCACATTATGATCCTGACTGTTGAAAGAGATGTAAAAGTTATAAACCCAAACGTAAGAGTCGGGTGGATGAGGGCTTGGGCAACAGGTCGTTTTGGCACCTTGTCATTTCGGCAACACTTTTTAAGTCGTTTTGGCACCGGGGACAAGTCGATTCGGCACCTATATTAAGGTCGTTTCGGCACTGGGTATTTTCGGCACTATATCTAAGAAAACTTATTTCAGATTTTTGCTATTTATCAATTCTTTTCAGGATTGTGTGTTTTTATTTGCTGAATGTTGTTTGTACCTTTATTGTCGGCTGTTTTTTCCTTATGATTACTGTTCAGTGTTGTTATATTTACTGATAAGCTACCATGAAATGAAATGAATGAAAAGTTTCTGCCCGCCGAAGGCGCACAGGGACGATGTGGGATTGAAATCCCTTGCAACCCTAATAACTTTATTTGCTTTATAGCTTTATTTGCTTATAAATCCACGAGAGTCGGGAGCGAGAGCCAATAATCTTATTAAGTTTGAGTGTACGACTGGCAGAATTGGTAAATGATAAATGAAAAGTTTCTGCGCGCCGAAGGCGCACTGGGACAATTTGGGATTGAAATCCCTTGCGACCCTAATAACTTTATAGCTTTATTTGCTTATAAATCCACGAGAGTCGGGAGCGAGAGCCAATAATCTTATTAAGTTTGAGTGTACGACTGGCAGAATTGGTAAATGATAAATGAAAAGTTTCTGCGCGCCGAAGGTGCACTGGGACAATTTGGGATTGAAATCCCTTGCGACCCTAATAACTTTATTTGCTTTATAGCTTTATTTGCTTATAAATCCACGAGTGTCGGGAGCGAGAGCCGATAATCTTATTAAGTTTGAGTGTGCGACTAGCAGTAGGGTAGTGGTTTGAGATCCCTGAGAACCTGGAGCTGGAAAATGGCGAGGAATTTGCATAATTACAGGAGTTCTTCTCTGTGATTGCGAAGAGAAGTGGGCAAATTTATGGTAAGAAACTGCAGTTTGGTGGTTATTTTAGAAAAAAGAAAAAGAAACCCGAACAGTCGCTGGTTTGGGAGCAGCCCCAGCATATTGTCCTCAACGGTTACAAAAAGGAAAGAATGCCGCTCAGGATCACCGATCCAATGTCGAGTTGTGACAACAGAAAAGGTGGGTTTGATCATTATGAAGTTATTGTCTGCAAATGCATTATTGAGTGTGTGCTGGGTCTGTGACCTTTACATTTGACGTACTGAATTCAAAACCAATTGTTGCGATATACTATGTTCAAGGTCACTGTGACCTTGACCTTTGACCTGGTGAGTCCAAGATCAATAGGGTTCTTCCTCGCACCAAGGCCAACACGCCTGTAAAGTTTCATGACTCTAGGTTGAACCACTATCAAGTTATCATCCGGAAACCAATTGTTGCGATATACTATGTTCAAGGTCACTGTGACCTTGACCTTTGACCTGGTGAGTCCAAGATCAATAGGGTTCTTCCTGGCACCAAGGCCAACACACCTATGAAGTTTCATGACTCTAGGTTGAACCACTATCAAGTTATCATCCGGAAACCAATTGTTGCGATATACTATGTTAAAGGTCACTGTGACCTTGACCTTTGATCTGGTGAGTCCAAGATCAATAGAGTTCTTCCTCGCACCAAGGCCAACACACCTATGAAGTTTCATGACTCTAGGTTGAACCACTATCAAGTTATCATCCGGAAACCAATTGTTGCGATATACTATGTTAAAGGTCACTGTGACCTTGACCTTTGATCTGGTGAGTCCAAGATCATTAGAGTTCTTCCTCGCACCAAGGCCAACCCACCTATGAAGTTTCATGAATGTAGGTTGAACTACTATCAAGTTATCATCCGGAAACCAATTGTTGCGATATACTATGTTCAAGGTCACTGTGACCTTGACCTTTGACCTGGTGAGTCCAAGATCAATAGGGTTCTTCCTGGCACCAAGGCCAACACACCTATGAAGTTTCATGACTCTAGGTTGAACCACTATCAAGTTATCATCCGGAAACCAATTGTTGCGATATACTATGTTAAAGGTCACTGTGACCTTGACCTTTGATCTGGTGAGTCCAAGATCAATAGAGTTCTTCCTCGCACCAAGGCCAACCCACCTATGAAGTTTCATGAATGTAGGTTGAACTACTATCAAGTTATCATCCGGAAAGGAATTGTTGCGATTTACTATGTTCAATGTCACGTTGACCTTGATCTTTGACGTAGCGAGTCCAAAATCAATAGGGTTCTTCCCCTCACCAAGGCCAATCTACCTATGAAGTTTCATGAATGTGAGTTGAACCATTATCAAGTTATCATCCGGAAACCAATTGTTTAAGATTTACTACGTTCAAGGTCACTGTGACCTTGACCTTCGACGTAGCATGTCCAAAATCAATAGGGTTCTTCCTCCCACCAAGACCAACCTACGTATGAAGTTAAATGAATGTGAGTTGAACCACTATCAAGTTATCATCCGGAAACCAATTGTTTACGATAACCCGCCCGCCCGCCCGCCCGCCCGCCCGCCCGCCCGCCATTCACCAAACTATAAGTCGAGTTTGACTTCGTCACAACTCGACTAAAAATCCTGGGAGTCATCCATCAGCCTATAAGGGAGAGTGGATGCTGAGTAATGGCCATCTGGTCTGCCTACAGGGGGAACTGATGACGGGGAGATTGGAAAAAAAATTAAAAAAATAACACACACACATCCTCTCACAGACACACACCCTCAAGCCCTTAAAAGGGCTGTTAAATCTTTATTCAAATGTTTATTTATATAAAATGTACACTCGTCCCCAGCCAGACAAGCTTGTTTCAATCCTTCCCTGGTGTTTGGTGGTTTCCTGTATATGTTAACAGAAAGGTACACTGCACCAATTCCACCTACGCTTAGTCTACCATTTCCATGCATCGTCTTGATAAGAGTGTTGCAAGAAAATTTGAGAATGTTCAATTAGAAAAGTCATAGGTAGAGAGAAAGATAGGTATCCGCTATTGTATATTGTGACTGTTGTGTGATTGTTGCTATGGATGGAGAGAGGAGTGGGTTTCTTTGGAGCCCACTCCCCACACACAGAGTTTTGAGACAATCCTCACAGACTCAATCCTAAAGATCTCAATGAGTCGCGAATCCTCACTGACTCCACACAGTTTAATTCTATTGAGTAATTTTAATTTACTGTGGCTTATTTTGTTTTTCTGTTAAAGGTTCAATGTTCGTTCAGCTTCACCACTGATTCAGTATCCTGGAGTATGTGTAGGGTTTTGTTATATAGGTCTTATTAAACGCATTTCAATCGCACTTTAGCAGAGTTGCGAGGCAGTCCTCACAGACTCTATCCTAAAGTTCTCAATGAGTAGCGAGGCGATCCTCACTGACTCCATGCAATTTAGTTATATTGTATAAGTAATTTTTTTTTTTTTTTCTTTTTAAACTTATTTTGTTTTTCTGTTAAGGGATCGGTGTTCGTTCAGCTCATTCATTAATGCACTATCCTGAAGTCTGTTGAGGGTTTTGTTTTGTAGGTCTTTTAATCGTGTATCAATAGTTTTATTTCTTGATAGCTCATGAAGTTCCTTTATCGCTGTCCATTTGAGTTTGCATAGTGCCACACGCAGGGCATAATTTTGAATCCTCTGTAGCTTCTGAATGTTGGTTTTGCTCAGGTCACTTGTTATTATGGCACCATATTCTAGTACCGGACGTACAAATGTTTTGTACAGCTTGAGAAGCACATCTTTGTTTGCTCCCCAATTTCTACCTCTGATCAACTTCAGAAAATTGATACGTTTAGTAGCTGTAACCGTAATGGAGTTTACGTGACTGTTTAGACTGAGATTGCTATCTAGGATAAATCAAAAAAATTTGGCCTCTTTGCTTGCTTCTAATTTGTGATCGTATAACTGGAGATATATACTGGGGACTGGTAAGCTACCAACAGTTTTTTTCTGTACCTATATTGTCGGCATTTTTTCTGATGATTATTGTCACCGTGCAGTGTTGTTATATGTACTGACAAGCTATCAATGTTTTTTTCTGTACCTCTGTTGTCGGCATTTTTTCTAATGATTATTGCTCCATTATTGTTTGCACAAGTGATGAGCAGTTCCCTGGCAATTGTTTTCATAAGTGAGAGTATTTTCTATATAAGTGACCTCTGAATTTTGCCAGTCATCTGCGAAATGTTTTCTGATATCTGTCTACAGTGTAACACAGCAGTACGGCCCCGGCAAGAGGGACTCCAATGTGATGGGTGCTCAGAGTGGCAGCATCGAAAATGTGGAACTGGTATAACCCAACAGGAGTATAGATTGGCCAACAGAGAGAACAGAGATATTGAGTGGTCATGTGCTTTGTGTAGTCAACCAGCAACCAGCGTCAGCAACCATGATGCAACACTTATCATACAGCATTCATTTGGGCCAGATGAATCGGCAGAAGACGCACCTAGACAAACAAGGGAATCATTCAATGTTGAATTTTCTTTCCGTGATAGACAGCCCTTAATTGAAGATTCTATCACAGAAGACGTCCCCTTAACAACATCGGAGCATGATCCACAGACAGAAATTTATGGCTATCAAATAGTAGATGGTGGCTCAAAACGGGGAAAAGGATGCTGGTGAGTGATGACGGCTACAGCTTCAGTCAATAAGCAGAAAAATGAGCATACTTTTTTACAAAAACAATATTCCTTCATCCTTTCGTTCTTTCATTCAATCCGGATTGCATGAAAGAATTGCATATATTATGTATGCCACGAAAACTGCATTGAAAACTAAAAATTTATTTATATATTCCGTGAAAACTACATTGAAAACTAAGAAGTTGTTTATGTATGCCATGATAACTGCATTGGGAACTAACAACTAAGAATTTAGTTATTTATTGAGTATACACAGGTAATTAACTTATATTGATCATTTGTTTGCGAGTTATTTTATTACAGTTGCAATAAGGGTGCAGGTAATTAACTCTTTATTTTTGTGAAAATAATTGTTCCTTTGTAATAAAATTTTTGGCTAAATTGAAGGCCCACAAATCGGTTTTTGAAAAGCCAGCGCTACGTATCATAGAAAATGCCTTTCGAGACCATGCAAATATTGTTGCCCCTGAGCCTAGTCGACCTAATCCTTCGTATTTGGTGAGTGCTGAGCAAAAAATACGACATAATCTACATCCTCATGACCCTGCTGATTTGCAGTTTGCGGTAACTACATGTTTACCATAAAATATAAAATATAACTTAATACTTCTTTACACATCTTAACTTATTGATTTATTTGCATTTTGGGAGAAGGGGAGGAGCTAGACAACTGTATAGCTATAAACAACTTAATATGTCTTAATTTTTTAGTAATTATCTGCCGTCTATACCTTAAAAATTAATATATATATAATAATTATTACAATAATAATAAGAAGAATGGAGGATTGGATGTGTTGAGAGTAGGGGGTGGGGATCTTAAGAGTTATGCCATGTGAATACTGTGATCACAAATAAACATGCCAGTGTTAATATATCACAATCCAATTAAAAAAAAGAACCAGTTTGAGATCACAGTACTCAGTGTTGTACTAAAACAATTGTTTTTTTTAATTTCTTCAGCTGCACGCAGCATTTCTAGAAAGCAAATAGAGTGTAAGTGTATTAAAAGTGTATTAAAATTAATTTATCGTACCAAATGATTGTTTCTATTAGGTTGTATTCGTTCCAAATTACTATTTAGATGCATTCACCACAAAGGCTCTGTGAAAATGTCATAATAAGTATATAAACATAATATTAAGAGTTGGGATATTTAGTACATATATAATTTAAATAATAAATAATAATACTTTCTTTTCTTGAAATCAACTGAATGCTACTAGAATTCACTGAATCCGTTTCCCAATTATAAATGACTTGGATTGTTAATTTATCATACCAAATTAATACTATTTAGTCACTACAAGGGCACAGTGAAAACATCACGGATCGTTAATTTAATTACTTCTATCCACAGGTTCCGGGTGCTAGTTTTTGAAGTCGTGAAATGATATTTGAGACAAATATAAAATTCAAATATCATTTTCCAACTTCTTGACATGTGCCCTGATGTATTTGTTAATCACTGGATTAATTTTTGATTCAGTTTCCTTTGCAGACTAAATACAACAGTAAAGATGAGGTTTACACCTTTTTGAGAAGAGTTCTGGCTTTGCCATTCCTGCCATCGGAACATATTCCTGAGAGTTTTGACCGTTTGGTTGAGAGATCTGCTACACCCACATTGCAAAATTTGCTGGAATATATTCAGAGAACGTGGATAAGTGGAACTGTGTTTGATGTGTATAGCTGGAGTGTGTTTATGTCCAGTGTGAGGATGAACAATGACACTGAAGGATGGCATAATCAGTTGAATTCATGGGTTAATTCAAGAGGTTCAGTGCCCTTTTATTTACTTATCATTGAATGTTTAAAGAGGCAACATCAGTTCCACTAATGATCAAACTCTTATCGGAAAATCAACTACAAAGGAAACAAAGAAAGGAAGTCACAAAAACACAAGGACAATTATTCGAACTGTGGGATAGATACTCTAAAAAGGAGATTGGTACAAGCAAATTGCTCAAAAAGTGTGCAGGAACTTTATGGACCTTAAGTGTGAAAAGTATAAAAAGATTATAATGTGAAATGTATTGACAAACAAACCTTTACGCAACGTAACGATCACATTTTATATGCAGTTTTCATTTTCAGTTTCAAAAACAAAAAAAGAATTTTTTATAGGTAGATATTTATATGGTTATTCAGTTTTATAATTCATTTTTATAATTTTATAATGTAGAATTTTTTGTCTCAAAAACATGGCTGATGCCGAAGAAACTCTTGCCGAAACGACTAAACTCAGAGCCGAAATGATTCGGTGCCAAAATGACCTGATGCGGAAACGACTAGCATTCAGGGCTTGGGGCAGCGGCATTATTTCTTATTTATTGGTTATTTTATTTTAGTTTTTTATTATTTTTTTTGGGTAGGAAGGGGGTGGTGGGTAGTTTGTGTTGAAGAACTTATGAAAGCTGCCCTTGACCAATTTCACTCCAAAAGTGACTAATTTCCTTTTCAACTGCAAAGTCAGAAAGACAGTTGGGGCTCAAAAATTGGTCTTGGGCCATCAAATGTTTGAAAATCATCCTGTGTGTGTGCAGGCTCACCACCAATAAGGCGCGGATCTGGCATCCTCCTAAACCCACCTCGACATTATTTACCTTGATGATGCTAATGGAATCACTTTTCAGGCAACATTTTCCAGTGACCATATCCTCCCTCCCCTCAACTCCCCCCCCCCCCCCACCCCCCAAAAAATGAAAGAACAGAAATTAGTTCTTACGCCTCTATGGTTATAATTAAATTGTGAAGATTGGGTGCTTCTTGTCACATCAACACTTTCAACCTGTGTACTCTTATCTGCCAAATAATATTGATGGCCAAATAATCCTGATGCTGCCAATTTTTCACTGAAATTAAAAATAGTGGTGGCATTTCTACACTATGTCTCATTACCAAATAATAGTGATGATGAACATTTCTCTTTCTGAAATTAATAATAGTGACATCACTATTATTCAGCAGCTGTGAGTAGGGCTGCACAGTATTACAGTATACCGGTTGGTACCAGTATTGAAATCGTCACCAGTTAAAAACCATCCATCAAAAATGAATACCGGTGTAACAGGGTATCTTCC